>JAHWFP010172725.1:0-18156 GCA_023313725.1 Lithobius niger
TTAAGACATTTCTGTTCTCCACAAAAATCTTTATTATTTTGATTCGTCGTCACGGTGTCCCTAAACGGCGCGGCCCTTAAAGTTGCCTAATCTGCCTATTAGGTAATCCGGCACTGGTTACTTGACCCCATTAGAGAACAACAGAGGGACAATTTGCTAGAAAACTGCTAGACTCTATCTAAGGTCAGTTATCTTGGCTAGAATTTCCCCGGAAGGAATGGTTTCAGGTGGGCTACAACTTTCACAGCACTATAGCGAATTATACAGAAACACGTTTTACGGAAGGGAAACCTCCGGGGTAAATAATGGACAAGTAAACTCGTTGTTTACGGAAAAAGCCGCTAACGGCAGTTCGGGTGTACACCAAGACACGGGAAAAGGTAAACGTTAAATTCACTTGTTATCACATCGGATCAATTTTCCCGGATCGCCGCGGACTCTCACCATCAATCCATCCAAGCCCCTCGTTATCCCTGCTCTGGTTACTGGGTTAGCTTTGCACACCATCACCATGGCAACGTCAAGGCAGCTTCCACCCACTCACTCACTCAACTCAACTCACTCTAAACAAAACCCAAGCACGCGGAACACGCTAGGAACGCTTTAGCCTGCAGCCTCGCACCCAAAACAACAACAAGACGAGAGACGTAGGCGGCGCCATTTCCCTCTTTTTTTTTTTGGCATTAGCAATTAATCTTACCTTGACGTTTAGGCTCAGAATTCCGGGCTCGTGCAAGTCCACTTCCGCCCATCGGGCAGTGACGTCATGGACGCCGTTCGCCTACACCTGTGGCTCTTGCGAGCGAGCAACGCGCGAGCATTCGGGGCCCGCCCGGCAACCAACTGAAAAGCCGGAAAACTGGAGGCCACGCGCGCAGGAAGGACGCTCAGCTCGGCCGCGGCGCACGCGCTGTATCGAGTACGTTGCCTGGCAACAGTGATCACGAGCTCTTTCTCTTCCCCCGTCACTCTCCCTCCACCCTCTCTTTTCTCTTCTATCCCCCTCCCAGTCCTCATGACACACAATACTGCCTGTCCGACAGTCGCGTGAATGCGTTCGTCCATCCCCAACTCCCTCGCAAGCCGCTCAATTACCCCGACGCCATTGAGTCTTCTTCCCCCCCCCCCCAACCCCCACTTCGTCCCCCGGCCCCCAAGGTTTTTAGTCACGCCAGCACTTCTTCTCCGTCTCCTTAAAAGAGATCTAAACTTCAAACCCCGGTAATTTGTCTCGCTCCGTGTTTTAGTTTAGAATATGGAGATTGTTGGGGTTGGGCAGCGGCAAAAGCAAAAGCTAAGCTTCTTAAGGAAGCTCATCAGTTCGGTGCCTGGAAAGGGGATCCTGGCCAAGTCCCTGCCAGTCAGCGCACTGAAGGAGTTTATGAGAGCATACGAGGCGCCTATAGCACCTATGGGTTCTACTCTATCATACTGTGCACCCAAGTTTCCCAACCAGTGAGGCGGGCATCCATTAGGAGGTGCGAAGCAACTGCCGGAGAGGCAACGAGCCGCTGCTGGCACCGTACTACGCGGGCACATTTACGCAACGAATCGCATTTGCATTCTCGCAGCTAGAAGTTAGGGCGCGTTTACGCAACAAGTCATTCTCGCTCGCCGAATGCTATTTGCTAGAAAACCGTTTCTTATTTATGATTAGTTGACCGTTGCTACTAAATGAATGGGGTAATAGATAACAAATTGTATGTATTATAAATAACAACACGTGTAAAGAACAAAGTGCTACAGTAATTTTAAACATTGCTACAAGATTATTGTCATTTCACGCTATTTCAAAATTTGCTATTCTCCCTCAGAGTATAGCTTGTAGCAATGATCAAACGTCGGTAGAATAAATAGCTTCTCGCAGCGAGAATTCAAAATCCAACATGGCGCCCATTTCGTGGCTATCGAATCGAAGACAAACCATCGAATGCCGGCATACAAAAAACAGTCCGTCGTCTTGTAGTGCAGTAAAAAATGTTTTCTTGTTGTCATAAATCGACGCTCAAATGTTGCAAGCATCGTATGCCGTGTCACGAGGCACGAAGATAAGATTTGCGTCTGCGTCGTTGCCATGGTTACTAATGCGCATAGACAACTCGAAAGCCGCATACTCCGGTAAAGGCGAGAAGCAGCCATCAGATTTAGTATTGATCAAGTAAAAGCTAGTGAGCGAGAAAACTGTCGTTGCGTAAACGAGCCCTTAATCACGATGGAAAGGTCATAGTAACAACGCTACCTGGATTAAATCCGACATCGTTTGAGTCAATGCGTACAATCTTCTAATCAATTATAATGAGAAGAAGAATTCCTCCTGACGAAACAATTACCCAGCCATTTCTAAACTTAAATTATTGACTGTTTTCGTTGCGAGACTCCAGAGCTAAAATCGCAGCCATGTTAAAATGTCCGATGCTTTTTTAGCTTCTAGCTGCGAGAATGCAAAGGCGAGACGGTACATAAATGCACCCTAAATATCAGTAACGATTTTTTTTATTTTCAGCTGTGCATCACAAAAGAAGTTAATTGCATGAGGAAGGCGAAGTTTTCATTTTTTAAATATCTACAGATTTTTTTGTGCAATCTACAGCCATTTTAGCCAAAATTCTAGACATTTTTGTTCTCGCGTGGCAACACTGCCTCATCATAGTGAAAATAATTGCACAGCTATTTGGCACCATTGCTCACTAGTCCTCATGGGGAGGAATTCTGCAGAAAAGGTTGGGAACAACTGCAGTCTGGACAATAGCTCTGCTCCTACCATGATCGGACATTTCATAGTTCGAATCCCAGGGTTTGCGTCTCCACTTGCAGAATGATTCTTGGCAATAAACTGAAAACGCACGGATACTATCAAAACGACAAAGTTAAAAAAAAAAAACTATAAGGAAAATGATGGCTTCAACGGCCACAATTCATCTATCCACCAACAAATGTCAAATCTACAACCATTCCTCTTCTACAAAATAGTATTTAACGCAAGCTCGACCAGAGGGCCAGAATCCAGTAAAAAAAAAAAAAAAAAGATAATAGTACACACGAACCCATGAAGTCTGGAGACGGGTTAGGGTAGTGCTGGGTTACGCCGGATCAAGCTAGATCACGCTGAACGAGGCATTACCGGCTGGCTAAAGGTTCTGTTGGTGTAAACGCCGATTAATATTAAGGATTGGTGAACTCGGTTAAATATTGAAAAAGCTGTTTACTTTCTATCTATTCTATAAAAAATACCAAAGTCGGCGGGATAAAGGTTTGGCCTTTGTTGTACAAATGCGTATTTCTTTATTTCCGGTGGAAATATTTATATAGGGTGTCCCAAAAGTTCGAGAACACCCTAACAACTTTTTAAGGAATTGAAAGAAAATAGTGAAACTCTGGCAATGTAAGTTTAGTTGAAGGATCTACCTTTTCGTACAACCGGCATTACGCCACCCCCCCCCCCCCCCCGGGATGGGGAGGGGAAGGGGGCACTGAGGCCCACACTCTGGGCTTCAAACCGCAAAAGACGTTGTAGGTTTGATCGAACTAAATTGAACGAAGCTTTTTGCTGCCCCCTACGTCCCTTTACGACGACTTTAGCATGATTAAGACAGAGGGACGTAGGGAAAATTCCTAATGTTTGACCAGCTGCCGTTTCCGATGGGCTCATCGTTCGAAGCTATTGTGGCGGCAATTTACTCGTAAATGAAGACCTTTCAGATAAGGTATTCCTTTACCCCTATTTCATTGAAAATTTCTAAGTTGGAGCCCCTGCCCCCCCCCCCTCCCCAAGGGAGGCTGGCTTAATGCCAGGTGTACGAAAAGGTAGATGCTTTAACCAAACTTACCTTGCCAAAGTTTCACTATTTTCTTTCATCCCCTTAAAAAGTTGTGAGGGTGTTCTCGGACTTTTGGGACAGCCTGTATGTCAGGGTCAGGGGATGAGTTGATTGAGTGAGCGTAGCGAAGGAAAATAAGCGTTTGTTAGCCAGTGTGCGCAAAAATACACAGACAGGATACACGCCTTTCGCGGCAAACAAATGAGAGAGCAATCCGTCCCAACGTTGCTAATGGTGCATCAAACACCACCTATCGTTAGGTCACCTAGTGGTAAAAGTTGACCCGGTCTCTACGAGCGTTACAACAATTCAAGCAATATCAAATAACTAAATACAGATGCAAACTTATTAACGTTGCCTTTTGGACTTATATGTCAGACTGCCTGAGCGGGGAATCGAACCCAGGACCTTTGGAACCAAAGGCCCTGGGTTCGATTCCCCACTCAGTCAGTCTGACATATAAGTCCAAAAGGCAACGTAAATAGGTTTGCATCTGTATTTAGTTATTTCTTGTGAGCCTTTGGCTTTCCCGTCTTTAATATCAAATAAAGCTAAATCAAGGCAATTCAAATCAACTTAGATGAAGCGAATGTTGTTCTAATGAATGATAAACTCGGTACCTAACGTGAAATCCACCTCTTCGAAATGTGGCCATTATGTCAATTATTCCTACAAAATCATTTTGTAATTCTGGCGACAATCCAAGACAAGTGTTAGGTTGAAATCAGTTCCCAAATTCAGTCAGTTCCTTCTTATTCCGGAATAGAATTGGGCCCATCACTAAATTCAGGGATCTTGTAACCATTTTAATTTGTTGACAGATTTTGCTGGTGTGCAGGACTGTACGCAGAAGCTCCGCCTCTGCCAACATCGTTGTCATGCAGGAAAGCCCAACAAATAGCATCCAACTAGGTAACGATTACGTTTTCAAGGAACCATACATAGAGAACGTCACGCGAAAAGCTGGGGGAAAATATGGAGTAGGGCAGCTTCCGACATGGGGAGAGGACCATAATTTGTAACATCACATACTTTTTTTATGGAGCCCTTTTTTTACGATACATTTGTTTTTATTTTTGTAGTATGAAACATTTTGCATAAAATATTACTCCAAAAACACGTGTTTCCAGTATTTTCTCGAGCTTTAAAAAATGGTCTAAAAAAATCCAGAACATCAACAATACCAACAATTATTTCCCTCTTTGTGGGTAAAGGGGAGTGGGGGGGGGGGGGGGGCTTTTTGACAACACTTTCTGGTGTAGGGGTGTAAAATATGCGACAAAATGTGATAGGGGAGATATTTTCAGGAAAAATAACAATACGTAAGTGCATGGAGTCCTCTGAGCAGGAGATGCGCTGATTGAGTGTGCGAAACGAACGATACTCATAGTTTGTTAGCCAGTGTGCGCAAAAATACACAGACGTCGTTTGCGTACAGATCCATACGTCCGAATCTGTTTAACACAATTTTGCCTGCTTGTTTGCCGTTTTGTGTAAAGCACTAGTTTGTTCAAAAATTACCTGATTAATTTCAATTGGGTGTGCTAGTACATAACAACCCATGAATGAAGTTATTAAAGTTACTCTTATAATGCTTTAAAGTCGCTTTAAGTTGCTGTATTATTGCTTAAGTTATTAATTATAAAGCGAAAAAAAAATTAAATCTTATAAATCCTAAAATACATATGTAGAACAGTGACGTTGAAAGATATATTAAAAAAACTCGAAACCGAAAATAATTTTAATGAAAAATTAGTCATTAATTACATTTCCGTCGTAGCAGTCAGGTGCTATGATTTGCGTTTAATTGTTGCATCTCAATACTTCTGTGACAAAATAAAAACGAACTTCTCTTTTTTTTTAATAATCGTAAATTTATTTCTCTTAAATATAGCTAAAAGAAATACGGTTTCAATGTTGCCATTAACTGTCTTACCAGCTCACTTTCACGTACGACGAGTGAATCAAATTCACAGTTAGGCCTAAGTAATAAATAGGCATCAAATAGACACCGGCGTTTAATCGGTAAGCAGAGCAGGAAAAACGGGCGTTTAATCGAGACCTACGGCAATTTCAGCTCCTGCGTTGAAAAGAAGAACACGACATAGAGAATTTGTGCAAAATTTTTGCACACATTTTGCAATATTTTTCAAAATTATTCAAGAACTACAACTGTAAAAACATGTGCTTCGTAAAACTGTGTGGTTGCATGTTGGAGAGCTTTCAAAATTAAGGATGAAAGATTGGCATGTTTTGATCCCACTTGCATGCGGTTTTGAAACCTTGAATTTTCGACGCCAAAAGTATAAATACGCACCATCTTCAGAAGAACAATTAAAAAAAAAAAAAACAACCAAAGCTGGCTGGTTAGCTTCTTCAAGAGAGGAAATCCTGTTTTGTGAACTCCGTCACAAGAGTCTCCTCCAAACTTGTTGCTTCGCATTAGTCATTAGCTAATGACGTCATCATGGAACGTCAAACGAACATGCCTTTAATGTTTGTTACCTTAAGAAATTCTTAGTCTCAGGGCTCGACAGCTGGAGTTAGCCACCCGAATCCATCTCGAATGTTAAGCGAGGGTCGGGTTCACGCGTCGCACGTGGATGCCTAGCGTTCCCCGCGAGCTTTGGGCCAACGCCAAGTCCAAACGAAGGCGACCTGGACGAGCCGTTTGTTGGGGAGGTGACGTCAAAAACAAACCTTAAAGACCGCCCTCTGGCACGCGGTCACGAGTTTGGCTCGTGCCCAACATCTTGACTCATTAGATGGAAAACATAACCGTTTGGGGCAGCGAACGAAAGTGGAGAAATCATACACACAAACTCGAAATAATAAAAATAGATAAAACGAAAAGAATTTGCAGATCAAATTCCGCTACACAGAAATATTCATAAGTAATGGAATCTAAATTTAATTCAGAATTTTATTTTTATTTCAAACCATTAAGACTACTCGTTTTGAAAACATTTTTTTTTTCTATACTTAACTTTCTCCAGATCCCAGACCTCCGACTCTTGTGCCAAGAATTTTGAAAGGAGGTGTGGAAGCTTCTCCCATAACCGACAGTTTAATATGTACTGCCGAACAAGGTTGGTTTATTGGTTTATGGAACAAGGCAAACGGTACAAAACTCCGTATGTGCCCTCACCCCACAAGAGCTCATGCTCGCGTGTGGCGTGTTGGCTACCATAATAAAAAGTAACAAAAACACACAAGAATTACAATTTATGCAATAAATTCAAAGTTTGGGTGTATCGTAGAAAAAAAAATTACAGTAATAGCAATAACAAGGATACCAGAAATACAGATGAAGTCAGCGGAATAATACCCATAAAGCCATTGAAGACTGAGCCGGTCTCTTTAGAACATGGATAACCCATAAGATTCTTAGCAATTTCCTGCGCCAGTATCAGGTTTTAAACACTCTTCCTCTTCCGTTTTAGTCTTCTATGCAGCCGTACCGGCTAAGAATACTATTGCAACGACATGGTCCGTCCGTCCGTCTCTCTTTTCAACTTCAGAATGGTATCTATGACATGGTATGCACCATTAGATTCGGTGACCAAAAGTTAGTTTAAAAACACGGCAAATTAAAACATCGTTGCTACCTTGCAGCTAATTGGCTTTTTCGATGTAAGCATAGGAGTTGATTGTGTTTTGGTGGATAAGCAACTTGACTAAACCGGAAGTTTAAGAGCGCGGGGTCAAAGGACATACCGCCACGCCAATCGGCACTCGCGGCCGCGCGATCGGAAATTTACACCCAACGCACTAGGTTTAATCCATCTAAACCATCTTTCAACATGGCAGAGAAAGCAGACGACGCCTAGTATAACGCGGTGCTAAACTGGTATAACGGTACTAAATTAGATTTAGTAATTTCTTCAATTTTTCTGCTGCTACGACATTTTAACTTGGTTAAACTTACTGTTGTCACAAGAAGATGACTCATTCTACACCGGTTTTCTTGCAAATATCATGCATTCATAAGTACCCCGTCTCGTGTTACAAAAATACGATATTTACTTCCCCAACAATCGGCGTTAAGGTTTCGTTCGACTGTCAAACTTTGTTACAAAACACAATGGCACGTAACGCCTGGCAATATAACAATCTCTTATCTTACCTACGTTTGATACATCATAAACAATGTAGTACAGGGCGTATTTCACAGAAAATTCCACCGCCTACGTGCGGATCAACCGCGAATACCTCATGGCGGCTTGGTCAGGCGGAAGTAGCAGACGCGCTTTGTATTCTGGGTACATTCGTGAGTCACGCTTGCCATCGAAGACTACGCACTTCGGCTATGCATTTGAGCTGGGAGTTGCTTATCCATTCAAACACAATCAACTCCTATGATGTAAGTAAATGAAATAATAACATTTGGTCGTCGCATTTAAACCATAAGGGTAAAATGCAACCGTAAAAATAAATGGACTTCGTTAACGACACACAATAGCTTAATTTAAAATAGTCTCGCGCCGTGCTTGAACCAAATTCTCCGTTAGCTGCTACTTACGAAATTAAAACTGCAGGTAATAAAAATTTGGTCTAAACCTGAAAATTTGGCCTAATATCCCGTTGCCACGGCAAGTTGCTTACGAGTAGCTGCTGGCTTCATCAACAACATTATATCCATTGCGTCTCTCCTGTCATTTTGCACGCTACCCCTGATCTATATACGTGGCGCGCCGAACACTGTAACTGTGAACTGTGTGCCGGGAGGTGCACCGGGTTGCATAAATGAATAGACTTACTATCCATTCAATTCTCCGTTACTTGCTACTTACGAAATTAAAATGGCAGGTAAAAATTAGGCCTAAAACCTGTCAATCACGCATAAAATCTAAAATCAGGATTCGTACACCAGAGACGAAACCATTTTCAAGGCCTTTTCAAGGCTTTTCAAGGCCAATTCGAAGCCAATTTCAAGACCGTTTTGCCAACAAAATTGTTAAAAATTACCTTAAAATAAATTCATTTTTTTGCTAGCTTATACTCTATAATTGAATAAACATCCATTTAAAAGTTATTTATTTTGCCCTATCACGGGACAAGTTGCCTTGCCAATACCGCACTTTTACGTGATTACAAACGAAGGCACGTCGTGTTGTAAACAGAAGATTAGTTTTATAGGCTGACGAACTATTTTTTATTTATGAATTTAAGCATAAATTTGAGTTTAAGCATAAATTCATCAAACATGGTACGCTAACAAAATTCAAGGCTCTTACAAAAAAAAATGCAAATATTCAAGGCTTTTCAAGCCTTGAATTTTTGGTTTTGAAATTTAAGGCTTTTCAAGGAATTCAAGGCCGTGTACGAACCCTGTAAAATAGGCCTAAAAGCTAAACACATGTTTAGCCGGCACTTGTGATGGTTACTGTTTTTAGATTGCATTCATGAGAAATCGTATTTCTACATATCCGATGAATAGCCAAAGCTGTTCACTCTTGCCAGTACCACACTTCCGGTTTTCTCACTTCTATAGTGAAGTCTGCACATGACACACCACCATGTTTTAAATTTTTTAATTTTTGATCTTTCAATAATCGCATAATGAGGCTTTTGGTGTCGAAATTTAATTAGCTGAATTATTCAAGAGACCATTCAAATACAATTTATCTTATTTCTACATATCCGATCAATATCCTAAGCTGCTCACTCTTTTCAGTACCATACTTCCGGTTTTCTCACTTCTGCTGTGAACTTTGCACTTGACACACCACCATGTTACAAATTTTGAAATTTTTAATATATTAGTATCGAAATGTAATTATCCGAAGTATTCAAGGGACGTATTTGAGCATAATATTTGTCTTATTTCTCCATATCCGATGAATACCCTAAGCTGCTCACTTTTGCCAGTACCACATTTCCGGTTTTCCTCACTTCTGGTGTGTACTCTGCACGTAACACACCACCACGTTTGAAATTTAAAAATTTTTAATCTGCCAATAATCGTTTATAAAGTTTTTAGTATCGAAATTTAATTAGCCGAAGTATTCAAGTGAAGTATACAAATACAATTTGTCTTATGTCTACATATCCGCTGAATATCAGAGGCCTCTCACTGTTGCCAGTATTACACTTCCGGTTTCCTCATTTCATACTGTGAACTCTGCACATATGACACACCACCACGCTTGAAGTTTTTTATTGTTTTATTTCCCTATAATCGTATATGAGGCTTTAGTATCTGAGGTTTTCAATACTGTCTTGTACTGAAACGTATATTCGAAGCTTTCGATACTTGTAGTATCGAAATTTAATTATCTGAAGTATATACAAGTGAAGTATCCATGCGAAGTAGGAGCGTAGTAATTTATCAGATTTTTACATATTCGATGAATGTGGCAGACGGGTCGTAGTAATTAATATGTGCATTTATAAATTTTTTATATTAAATTTTCGTTTGCCTTTGCAGAACATAGCTATTGATTATTTACTAAAGACGACGCGTTGCAACTCGTCAGTGCAAGTTAAAAGATAGGCCTAATTATAAAAAAAATTAATTATCCTTTCATACGCGTAATACGGAGGCGGAAATTAGCTCTTCTTATCCGATTTTTTTGTTTGTTTTGAGCTGTCCCATGCGTTTATATTTTTTTTTAGCGTCGGGTGCTTTGTTTAATTCTCCTAGGTTTTGTTTTTTCCTTTTTTTTTTGTTTATCAAAACGTCCGCCCTTTGGGTCTAAAATTGTAATTAACTTACTCAACCGTTTTTTTTTTGTGTCCGTTTTCGGCGTGTGCTTCTTTTACAATTACGTTTAGTGCAGTCAGCAAAGATGTTTAAAGAAGCTATCGCTATACTTGCGGTGATTGACGGGACTTTCGTTTCGGTTTTATGAAGATAAAGCTCTCAACAAATCTACAAAGGAACGACTACTGTTTACTCATGAAACAGTAAACAGTAATCGTTTAAACAAAGTAAATAAATCTATATTAAAGGGGAAAACATGTTTCAAACATACGCTAATTCGTGACGGATTTAAAAGATTCCTTCGCCCCCCCCACCGCCGCGTTTGAGGTCGAGTATTGCTCTATAACTTACTTGCTACATGCTATATACGTGAGCGTAATTTCTTGAGAATGTAAAGAAAATAACAAATAAATAAATAAATAAATAAAATAAAGAATAAATTACACGGTAAAGAATATACGAAGCAAACTGTCTGCATTAAAGACTGGCCTTGTGAGGAAACAAGATACACTAATTTGAGAAAGAAAGAAAAGACAACTGCCCCGACTGGGATTCGAACCTAGGACTTCCCAACGAACTCACGTAATTTTGGAGACACTGAAACCCTATATAAACACAAAAATTGTCTCTTTCCCATCCAAAGCTTGCACTTAGTAGCACACAGTAGCTTCAGGAACTAAATTGTGGGGGGGGGGGGGGGGGGCAAAAAAAAAATTACGGTTGGGGGAAATTGCCCGAATCCAGCGGGGCGAACTACAAAAAGCAAAAAAATAAAGGTCCTCAAGTGGAATCCGCCCCTTCCTCCCCCCCCCCCTCCTCCCATCATAAATTCATAGATCCGCCCCTGACCCCAAAACAAAATGGTGATATCCATTACTAACAGGATCAAAGCAAAACATGAAATTAATGCGATAAAGGATAGAGAACAGCATGAAAAAAATCCTTAACAGCAGGAAAACAAGGTGTTTCGGGTTCCTGGCTCCGGCATCGCTTTTCTATTTTTAAAACAACGTTAAGTTGTCTCCCTAAACGTCACTTTTAATAGTCAGGCTGCAATAATCTCCCATTTAGACGAGTTTCAGGCTTTTCTGATGCATTTTGCCTTAAAACAGCCGAACTCTTAGCTGGTCGCCATGTTCCTATACACGTTATCTGGATAGGACAGATGGTGATGATGTTGTTGAATCTTGGCGGAGTTTCGAAAATACATTAAGATTGATCCAGTAGTAAAACGAGTGTCACGGCCAAAAATGGAGACACGAATTTACTATAAAGTAAACCACGTCGACAGGGAATGCACGCTAAAACAGGAAGTGACGTCTGGTTTGCTATTCGCAACCGTCATCTGACCTCGGAAATCAGCAACCCAATATTTAATTACTAGCTTAACCCCGTGTGATGTGTGATGCACCGTTTGCAGCATTGGGCCAGTTTGCTCCTTGTGCTTGTTTCAGAAGACGTGTATTTCGTCCATGTGTTTTTGCGTACACTGGCTAACAAACGCTGATTTTTGTTCGCTTCGCTCACTCAATCAGCGCCTTCCCTGACCCAGACGCCGCGTACTTACATATGAATATTTCCACCGGAAATAAAAGAAATACGCCTTTGTACAGCAAAGTCTAAACCTCTAGCCTGCCGGTTTTGTAATTTATTTTTCTGGGAAAAGCAGAGAGTAAATGGTGGAGTTTCATCTACTATGTACAAACGAAACGACATTCTCGTTAGTGTGTGTTTTATGTTAAAGTGGTTATCTTAGTAAACACAAGTATTTTTATGTTTATTTTAATTCTGATGAGGTCGTGACATTCATTACTTACCGGATTGGATTTCGGAGAGTGCACACTATAGAGCAGTGACATAACGTAGTATTATTGTGTATAACTCTATGGTGGAGCCAGTAACAGGGTTAGCTGCAAGGGGCACTGGAGGGGAAAAAGAAGGTCGTCTTACTGAAGCCAATGCTATTAGACTGGATTTCTTAAGCCTACAATGCGCGATTTTTGTTGTTGGAGAAAACAAAGTTTTTTTAAGCCTAAGAAAGCCGCTCTCAAAGCACTGTCTTGACTAGAAGTGTCGTTGTTTTCCCTTACATCTTAATCTAGTGCCCCTTGTAGCTATACCTCCAAATGGTGTCTCGTAGGCAATATGACGTCACTTGACGCTGCTCTGTAGCGTGTGTAGTAATTGAAGCAGACTTTTGGATGTACAAGGCAAAGATGGGAAATATGTTAGAAAATCCAATGCCGGACAGCAGTTTTCCCATCAAGACACGGTACGAAATAAAATCAATATTCATATTCTTTATTGTCCGTGGGCCGTCATTGGCAGTACCAGTTCCTCGACCGACTTTAATCGACGAAATGGAATTGCCAGAGACGCATTTTTATTTATTTTTTTTTCCATCCTGAGTTTTTGTCCTGAGTTTGAGTTTTGAGTCTATTGAGAGCCACAATCCCTTTTGGGATTTTATGTGGAAAAATCTAAAACAAAACAAAAAAACAATACAAGTTTTTTACGTTGGTTTCGTTTTTTTTTTTTTTTGTGTGGTTTTGTCCACTTTAATTTTTCTTTCGTTCATTGTCATACTCTGCTCAATACAAATATGGACGAAATCAAAATGAAAATGAACGAAAGAAAAAAAAAACAGGACAGACATACTGACTGTCTTTTGGTTCTAGACGGTGTCTTAACGGAAACATTGTCGTAAGGCTTCAGATTATTTAACACTGTCGGATTTTACAACTGGCCTTTTAACGGTACATGCATCCATGTTGGCTTCCCTGTATGACCGAGTTTTACGACATTAGTTCAAACGTATGTAAATGTTGCCAACACGTTCATTTTCTTGCTTTTTCTTTCGTGCGAGGTGATTCTGCGACATTAGCTCTAACCTATGTAAATGTTGCAAAAGATATTCTCAACGGGTCACACGACATACCGGAAGGATTTATGTACCTTTAAGGAAACGCACTATTAATCTGAAAAAGAAACAAGGGCAACATGTTCAAAACAAAATTTCTCCCTCAACGAAAACCAAACAAAAATCGAAAAAAGTCCTCAGAGAAAATAATTTCTCTTTGGCCATTACGATCTTCGGCGAAAGAAATACTTTGTGGTACGTTAAGAGGTAGAAATAATAATTTAAAAAAAAAAGATTTATTTCCGTTCGTCGTTTCAACTAAATTCAAAAGCAATTTACTTTGTGTGTTAAGAAACATGCTAATAACGCACCATTACTCATCCTTGCATAATTTATTTTATTGGATTTTTTTTTTTCATAAATAGCTTATCGTTGATTGCAAGTTTCTTCAGTCCGTAAATTACGTTGGGATTAATTTAGAATCATATTTTAAAATACCGGGTCGATATGTTTGTAATAGGTTTTTCAAAGCCATTTTGTTATCATGTGAAGTGCAAAAATCATTTCTAAAGGTATCATTATTCCGGCATTCTAGATCGATTACGTTAAAAGGTGGGCATCAAGCAACTTATAGATAAGTTAAGGGTAAACAAGAAACATGTAGAAAAAACCATGTAGAAACATGGGGTATAAAGCTTCTGCGCGTGATTAGGCATTGCCAGTAAACCATACGGCCCGACCTACAACAATATCAGGGAGGTAAACAAAATGGCCGCCACGAGTGGCCATTTCATTTCTTCGAGGTCGATTTTGGAATTGGCCAAGCAAATCGCAATTGCCAAATAGCGGCAACTGACAAACAGCTTAGTAATTCTCTAACTTAATCCCAGTAATGACCAAGAAAACAGCTTACACGTGCAAATAAATGCATTTCCGGGTAGGCTTTTGTCTTATTTCTCGGCTGCACATACTCTTCAGTAAATAGAGCAGTGACATTTGCCGGCACCAAACAGGCACCAGTATGGGATTTGGAGGGCATAACTACAAGGTGCACTACATAAAAATGGAGGGAAAAACAACGGAAGAGCGGATTTCTTAGGCTTAAAATAACATTGTTTTCTCCAACAACAAAAATCGCGCGTTTTAGGTCTAAGAAATCACTCTTCACAGTATCGGCTTCAGTATGACGACCTTCTGTTTCTCTCTGCAGTGCCCCTTGCAGCTAACCCATTAAGGCTCCAGCATAGAGTTATATACAATAATACTACATCGTGTCACTGCTCTATAGCGACATGTTCGGTTATACAGAAAGTGTTTCAAGGAAGAGTGGTAGCATTCTTTTGTACTGAAGGTCTCGTCCTCGTTTGACAAAAAGCGGCTTATTAAGTCCGACGAGTAAGCTAAAACACACACAGCGACAGTTAAACTGTCATACTGTTTGCAAAATTTATCCTAGCACAGGCAAGAGTTTGAACTATGTTTCTAATAGCTGTTCGATTTTGTAAATTGATGTTTGCACAGTTTTTAAGTTATATATGCGTGTTCACATTTGCGGTAATGTAGTATATGCGTTGTCTTCGTTGCACAACCACAAGAGTGATGACGAATTATAGGATCTGTATCTTACGAATCTCATTCAGGCGAGAGCAGAGGCGAGAACGGGATGCACCGTAAGCACCGCCATTTTCTTCTGTTTTTAAAATTGTTTTTTTTTAAACCTGAAATTGCTCTTACGCTCTTTATAGTGCATTACAATAATTTTGTAAATAAAATAAATAAATAAGAAGATTGTAGGATTGGCCTCTCGCGAATCTCATTCAGACGAGAACAGGAAGTTAGTTGCGTCGGCCAAGCGCAAGAAGGAGTGCAGATTGCGAAGGTTTGGATTTCTGTTGTACAGTTGCGACCCCCTGGATCTATAGGCCGGCTGCACTAATGACTATGCCTCCATCGCTTATAGCAACACCCACGGCAACGTGGCTTCTTGGCGGCCATATTGTCTATCCCTCCAAAATCGTTATAAATTCTCCTGATGTCAGTATGGCTTAGCGGTGGAACTTCAGCCTCAATGATCGTGGGTTCGATTCCCTGCTCAGGCAGTCGGACATACAAGTCCAAAAGGCAACGTAAATAGGTTTGCATCTGCATTTATTTAACTCTTGTTGAGCCTCTGGCTTTCCGTCTTTTCTCCTGAACCTGTTCGACCTTCGGTTATATCTTCCATGCTTAAAATTAAAAAAAAAATGTAAAAACAGAATTGTAACCTGAATTTGATACTATCGTCACGAATGCTTAATATGTAACTAGCTTCTTGTAGAATCCGACGATCAGAAAGACTAGACAATGTCTTAGATCAACCTTCATGGCCATGATCGGTGTAGCGTATGACATCCACGTATCATATCCACGTATTTACTTAACCCTACCTAAGAACTTTCGATGAACTTTGCAATTTTTTTGTTGCACGTGTTCATCCGCTAAACACATCGAAACGTTTTTTTTTTCGCACCCCACATCCAAGTTATTGAAGGTCGCAACTTTTTTTTATGAAGTTTGCCGATTTTGTTTATCCTTGTCTAGTGAAGGTTGTATAGATCACAGCACGCGACTTCATCGATTTTAGCTGAATAGTCATATCGACCTTTCGCAAAAGAAAAAAAAAAGACGCAGTTTAACGACTAGATGATATTCCTTCCTTCAAGTCACGCAAAAACTTACCAATACGGTCTAAAAAAATTATCACATGCCCATGGACGACAATTTCTCATATTTACAGTGTAGTACAAACAGACCTTTTTAGTATGGGCCTGACTAAACGCTGTTGATGACAATTTCGTCGAGCGAAAAAAATCCTAGGTATTTCGTAGTAAAATTGTCCCTCCGTCTCGAGATAAACCCAACAATTACTTTAGTGTTTTGTGACGATGCAAGAGGGGGTGAGGGTGGAAAACACTCCCCCCCCCCTCCCCCCGAGCGTTACCTGTTCCGTGCCAACCCAGTTGCCACTTGCCACCACTTCCCCAGAAATACGTACAACAGACCGCAAAGATACCTACAAATGGCCAACAAATGACATTGAATTCATCAGTAATGATGATAACGCAAGAATAAACTAAGGCCATTACATGTTGACATGCGAGAGCGGAGCGCGAGATTATACTGGGGAAGGGAACGGCAGTTTCCTCGAGGTAGAGGGGGGACAGTTGCAGCTGCATTGTTTATCCGCCCTCCTTTTCCTCCCTTGGGCCCTTTTTTCATTCCCTCATTTTCTTCTTCCAGCCACCTCCCTTCCTCCTTCCTATCCCTCCCTCTTCATTTTTGTACTCACCTGGATTCTTGACTATTTTTTTTTTACCCGGATCGTTTCATTTTTGGAGCAGAGCGACCAGAGCTCCTTACACAGCGACTTATTGGGATAAAAAAAGAAGCGCTGTGCTAATCATAATTTTTCGTACTTGTTTTACGTTAAAACTTAAGCCGCCCGCGCACTGAGCGACTTGGCCGCAAGGCCAGATCGCTGCAGCCAACGAGAATGCTTACCGTTTATGTAAAACCACGCACTAATCATTTTCATTGGCTGCAGCAACCTGTCGCTCAGTGCGCGGGCGGCCTTACACAACGTTTTTTTTTTTTAACGTGTGATGTCCCAGAAAATAGTTCAACAATTAGCCACACGGGGTCGCGATCCATAACGAGCGTTTGAATATGCGGTAATATTATCATGGACACACCGACGAACATTACGGGCTTCCCCTTACGTCTCTCCTGGTTGTAATTGTAAGTGGTCATCGTGGCTAAGCGGTGAGAGAGCTTAACCGGATTGCTTGAGGTTTACGGATCCGGTCGAACCCCCGGAAAGGGGACCTTGGCTAAGTCCCCGCCAGGACTGCCGGCCATGGTAGCGTGAGGGAGGCTACCATGCTCCTTCAGCAGCTATGGGAAATATTCTCACCAATTCTGGACAATCTTTCGGCCCCAACGATGATCCGAGGTTTCCCGGATCGAATCCCCAGGTTGGCTCCTCCCTTTACCAGATTTTCTTCTTCTAAAAAAAAAAAAAAAGACTGGCAATGTTCAAAATTGAGCCGGTTCAGCCAAATAAGCATTAAATTGCTTCGGCTGACTTTAAGGCTCAAAGGAATTATAAAAAAAAAACAAATTTTTGCAAATTGTGCGTCGTTTTTTTAAAATTGTTTATATTTAGTTGCTTAGCTTAGAAAAAGCTCTCCATGTGGGTGCGAATATTTCATTTTGTTTCCCCAAACGGATGTGACGAATCTGAGTATTGTCGCGTTCACTGAGAACCGGAAATCCTATTTTGTTCAATTTGATAGCAACGTGGGGGCAGTTACGCGAAGGAACAATACAGCTGTCATCCTCTCAGTTTAAAAAAAAATCGATGGCCTCACAGGACAGCCGATGAAAAGAAGGTTGAAATAGGCTCGAGTTGCGTTTTGTAAAATGTTGACCATTCAACTTAAAGAGACTTATACTGTTCTTGTCTAGACAGTCTTGCGTGCAAGTTCAACGAGCAACAAAAAGTTGAGTTGAGTTTATTCAATACAATGTAGAAAGTCAGTCATGACAGTGACGTAGCCAGACACCGCAAGAGCAGAAGTTCGCGTGTTGGTCAGAGGCACACTTTAAGGCAAAACAAAGTAAAACAAACAAACAAACAAAAAAACACAGTGAAAAACTTCCAACACTCAAAAACACAGGATTATTTCCGAGAAATCATTATAGAAATATACATAACTATAAAAAACATTTCG
>JAHWFP010172729.1:0-16553 GCA_023313725.1 Lithobius niger
TTATTATTAATTCTTGCCACCATGTTACGATCTTCGAAAACATACAACTTCTGAATACAACTTTTACCGATTCTCCAAAAATTAACAAGAAACTCGCCGTTCAACAAGTAAAACGACTTTGAAACTTTTCATTGCTATTTGCCTAGTCATTAAACAAACACGCCAACAGAGTAGTTACTTGTGTCTTAAGCAATTCCAGTCTCCAAAACCCAACAGAGAGCTCTCAGGATCAATAACAATGTTTCGTTTGTTGGCGGTGGTGGAGAGGGCAAAGTCCCGGAAAACTGCTCGGTCATCCAAGTATGTCCCCGTGGACGGTCCGGATGAACCCAGGCACACTCGTTCCGGGTGCCTGGGGGACCGTTGGCAATGGCGTCTGATGTAATAATAAACATGCTGACCTGGGAGTCGCAAATAAGGCCACACAGAGTGGACAGGCTTCAGCAAACCGTAACGATAAAGAAAACACTCAACGCTATTAGAACCAGAATCTTCAGTTATGCGGTGTCTTGTGGTCCGAACTTGGACCCAGTGACCAAACACGCTTTATGGAAAATAGCGTAGATTATGGAAATTTAACCGAATTTTCTGCAACCAATAAGTAAACAGTTTTCAAAATCTTGTTTGTGAAACATGATGATGCAGAACTGTGCAAGTGGACGGTAACAAACCATTGTAAGACTGCCAAAAAACGAAATTGACAACACTAATGATTCTGATCGATCTTAGTGGAAGGCACCAAATTATTCATGAACACCCGAAGTTTGAACAACTTGGCTTCACAAACTTATTTTGAGAAAGTTGTCAACTGGCTCAAGTAGGAGCTTTTTAAATCAGCATTTTAATATTGATGCAGTTTACGTAGTCTTTACCAGGTTCATAGTCTGAAGACGCTATGGGATCTAGGTTAAAACGTCACCTTTTTAAAATTTACTTATGCGTGTGAATTTTTGACAGCTTGTAAGACAGTGATAACAAAGTTTGTATACCTATAAAATTGCGAGCATGGCAAATTTGCTTCATTCAGTATATCACTAAAGATAGTTAAATCATAACTGAATACTAATAAGGACATACTGTCTCAATAATTTCGGGCAGCCTGATAGAATAGCTTTTGTGACATTCACATAGGATAGAGTGAATGTAGTAATCTCGTTTCTCATAAGGGGAACGTAGGAAAATCAATGCCTTTGCAACATTAACTGAACTAATGTTGCAAACTTGAGCTATACAGTAAAGCCAACTGGGAGGAAAGTACCTTAACACCCTGTAACCTAAATTCCATCTCCTAAATTCCTCCCCCCACCTCCCTCCCCCATAAGGCTTCAATCAACCTTCTTCTAAATTTTCGTTTGAAATTTTCGTTGCATATCTTCATAGTAAATGAAAACATCTATCATTGTTTCTGGATAAAGAATATTACTTCCAATTTTGTCTGTACGTGTAAATTTGAATAAATTTATGAGATTAACCTTGTAACTAAGTATAAGTTGAATTCCATGCAGGGAGGGATTTGCTACTCATTTCATCTTATGAGAATTTTTACTACACATCGTACTGACGTGTTTAGCAAAAATTCCTACTAACAAGGTCGAAGGCTTGTCAGTTTCCAACGTAAAAGCAAAAAATAGAAGCAGTCGTATACGGTGTAACGGAAAGGAGAGCTCAGCTTGTATGAACAGTCTAGGTATGACTGAGACGCTACAATAGGCATGTCTGCAGATTGTTTTATTTTCTAGGCAGCAGTAGCAAGCACCATCTCTGCTGAATATCGGGTAGCACTGCCCAACGATTATCTTGTATTTCCATTATCAGTTGGAATAATTTCACCAAATTTTATAGTCCTATTGTTACTGTAGTCAAGGCCGTTGACTCTTCTCGTATTTGACTGCATTCTATATAAGGGGTGCCAAACAATGATCCCCAGGGTAGGAAGGCAAAAGTGACTCAAAAAGATCCGTGGTGAACTCCATTTTCTCAATCTGCGTGAAAATTTTGGATTCATCTTGAAGGACAATGTTGAGAAAAGGATGTTTTCTGACCTCTGGCCATTCGATTTAGTCGTACTAAGATGGAGGAGCTCATCGATACTGTGCTTTGGGAAATGGAGTTCTACGCAGACGTTTGAGTGCGCTGCAGTGCAGCATCTTTCAGGGGAAGTCGTCGCGTGTTTTTTTTTTAAATAACTCCACTCACAGGGGGGGGGGATTAAGGCTTAATGGCGCGTCGACAACTTGGTCATTAGCGCCAACCTCAGTCACAGTGCAGTGGTCCGGGTTGCCACTGCACCACACATTACAGAGATGTTATTCAAACCCCTAATCTAAATCTTGTCATACATCTGTACCTCCTGCAAAAATTGAAAAACACCGGACAGGAGGACAGACTTATCGCCCAACTGACGCGCAATGTCATGCGGAAGATGGAACCGACGACGAACACCATCAAGGGTGCGCATAGACTTGTAGTTGGGCTTAAAATGCGCGTGGAGACGAGCCCTACCCTGACACCAAGTTTCATAATACCCACATTGCTGATTTTGGAGTTATTACCAAATAACCGCACCCCGCCGTAACAAATACGGATCTTGAGTCACTTTTGCCTTCCTAACCTTCAAGAAGTTCATGACGCGAATGGAGTGAACACTAAATATTGAGCTTGTGAGTTTAAACCCACAATAAAATGGGCTACCTATTGCTACTTTCATTTTTTTCCTATCATGCTTAGTGTACCCTGGGGGGGGGGGGGGGACTACCATTGCTTGGCAACCTGCAGAGCATATAAAACAGGTAATTCTTATATATTTAACATACTTACTGGAAAATATGTCAATACGTACGTCGTCGCCATCAACACCATCGTGACCTTCATCCTTTTTTTTTTATGCCAGGTAAATTCCTTTTATTTTACTAACTTTTGCAAGAAACATTAATATCCCTCACCAAACATCTCAAACCCCGATTGGAATATCTTCAACAGTTTAGGATGACTTGAGGCCGTTTTCATCACCAAGCTGTTCAGAATCTTGCAGTGTGCAGCATGCCGGTCTGAAAAAAGGACAGTTTCTTGCACCAAGGAATTTATTCCCATAACAAAATTTATTTTCCGTTACCAGACAACATCGTATTGGTCCTGTGTGATGCTACACAACAAATACTAAAGTTACTTGCAGGACGTGTACATGTAAAAACGTTGTGTCTGAACCTCTGGCCCTAAATGGCTAAAAAAAACACAAATCCGTTGATTTAAAGAGCTGTGAAGTATTTGTGTGACAAAAAACAATAAAGAATGGCGTACAAAAACTTGTTTACAACCCTCAAAAATCAAACTACTAAAAAATCATACTTAACAATACTCATCAGTTAGTATTACAATATGCCAAGAGCGTATCTCAGTACCTCATTATAAAACACACCACTCATCTTTTGTATAATACTTATACAAGTCACATGACCAACATACTCATTGCTTCCTTATGAGGATGATTATCCCTCCTGAATGTCATTGGTGTCGACGGCTACTTACAGTCCGACACTTGCTTGTTGATTGTCACCTTCTTGATGGTGTTCGTCGCCGTTTCCATCTTCAGTGAGACACAGCATGAGACAGTGCTTAGATTTTTGACGCGCTCCAAGCCGTAGCCATGGCGCTAGAAGCATAGACGGACAATTTTGCTAGGTACGTCCCATCGGAAATTCCTAGGTTCTTTCACATGCCACAATCGACGTGAGCATGAGACATCATAGGGCCTTTTCTTCCCAAAAATGCCAGGTGGCCGAGGCCTGACTCCAGCACAAGACCTCCGGCACATGAGACGGTCATGCTAACCAACATGCCACCTTGCCCCAGCATGAGACAGTGCAGTGGCAACCCGAACCACTGCACTGCGACTGATTTTGGCGCTAATGACCGAGCTGTGGATGCGCCGTTAGGTCTAAGTAATCCCCCCCCCCCCCCCCATTGTGGAAAATTTGTGAAATCATACTAGAGGTTATATTATTCGTGGCTCGGTAGCAATGGACATTTCGGCTCAACCCGACGTTGTCAGCAGCCCAAAAATTGCACTATTAGATTTTTTTGACAGATACTGTCAGTTTTGTTTATTCATTTTCAGTTTGTATGCTAATAATAATAATATTAATAAAAATAATAATAATAATTGGCGGAGCGAGCGAGTGAAGCGTAGCCTATAATGGAGACCAAAATTGAAAAACGTTGGTTGGTTGGTTGGTCCGTTGGTTGCACATTTTTAGTCTGGGTGGAGCCCAAACGAAAGATCGGATTGGAATGAAATTTGGTACAACGCTTGGTACCCCAAACAGTATTGCTGAGCCAAAATTTGACGTAAATCGAACAATTATTCCGGGAGAAATAACAAATTTTCGATTTATTTCTAACCCTCACCATGGTAAATTTAGAATCGTGAATAGTTAAGGAATTCCGACGACGCATACATCTTGCTGGTGGTACTCAAGCGAACTTAAAAAAACACGGAAAATTAATTTTCGTTTCTTCTTTTTAGCTGATAACCTTTTTCGACGTAATTCAATGAAATAATAACAATTGGCCCTTGCATTCAACCACTACAGGAAGAAACGCAAACATAAAAAAAACAAAAGGATTCCGGTACGATACAACTTAGCATCATTTGAAAAAAAACGAATGCTTGGAGAGATTACCTTCAGCATGGCAGCGAAACTGATATTTACAGTAGCGATGGGAATCCCGAATATGAAACCGAAATCGTCGTTATCACGGCGAAGCTATACATATAAAACAAACAATACATCGGACGACGTATTTAAACACAGCACGAAAGAACATGTCTGCATCTAATAGTTTAAATATTCCTCGTTGCCACGGCAACGTGTGGACTCGACACCGTGGTGCATTAATGAATAGGCTTAATCTCAAACGCAGCTGCTACTTACGTAATAAAAATGACGACTAAATATTAGGCCTAAAAGCTACAAATTAGGCCTAAAGGCTAAAGCAGGCTTAAGAGCTAACACTTTTTGACTTACAATATTGTGATCGTTACTGATGGATTATAATGTGCTTTTAAGATCGCTGTCGCCGTGCGTTATAGAGGTGTGCGCATCAATATTTTCGTTGGTGGCGTTGTCAAGAATAGTGTTAGACCAGCGGCAGCATTGCCAGCCTGCTGAATTTTTTAATTATTGTTAAAAACTATCGCTCAGATGATTGTTTGGCTTACAGTTAAATGCTTTATTATTATCATTTTGTAATCTAGGGAAAGCACTTTACGTGGCAGTAATTATTGTTGTAAATAATGTCAGAATTATTAGCGGCGGCAGCCCAACCAGCATGACAAACATCCCGTTTTATTTTTATCGGCAGCGATGGTGGCAGCGATGGCTCACATCTTTAGTGTCGGAACACAGGACTGCAAGCCGAAGGCTCGAGACAATTTAAGACAGAAGCAAACCTATTTACGTTGCCTTTTGGACTTATATGACAGACTGCCTGAGCGGGGAATCGAACCCACGACCTTTGGAAGAGACCTCGGTTTCTGGTTCCAAAGATCGTGGGTTCGATTACGTGCTCAGGCATTCTGACATATAAATCCAAAAGGCAACGTAAACAGGTTTGCATCTGTATTAATTTAGTGTCAGATGTGGAAAGAAGCTAAACAGACACTAAATGATGAGCAAACGAAAGCCTATTAATATAATATTAATAAATTATAAATAAGATAGCGTTGGCCTATTTGAAAATAAAGCTAAAATAAGACAAAGGCCTGCAAATAACAACAGTACGTCACACCAAAAGGTAAATAGCCCAAACTTAGCTTGAGTGAGCATTTCTCATTTTTAAGGAGCGTTAACAAATATGGTACAGTCATTAAAATAAACACTAAATATAAATCAGAAATAAAGGTCCGTTCGCTCCGCCTACAATAGGCGCAAAGCCTGTTTCCTAGTAATAATAAAATAATTGGTTTCTGTAGCAACAGGACTGGTAAGAAACCAAGCGGTCCTTGCCAGTCTAAGATACGGAAATTCTTATCTTTTGACACACCAATTCCCCTGTGTCTTCTGTGTCCTCTTCTATTTCTTTTTTACAAATTTCAAAATCATTTTGAACATTTTCATCTGAAAGTCTCCTAAGTCTTCAGCTAAATACACTGCATTTGTAATAAATAAATGAAGTACACGAAAATTGCTACATTCAGTGTTTGTTCTACATTTTGCTTGCAGGTAACAGATACTATGATCCAAGTTTCCTTCCGCTAGAGTGCGAAAAAACATGTGAATATCCCAATCGTAGACTCTAACAGCAACTGCATCATGCAGTCAGTTTCCTACAAATTTAACGTGGAACAAACTATAAATCAGTAATCCCATTGCCGTTTACTATAAAGGTTTTGACGCATTACTTTTTACTCATTCCACTCGAACCGTGTTTGCGTGCAAAATCTCGTGTTGCGTTATTAAAAAAATCTTTTCCTTTGTTGATTGCCGCCAAAGATGTACCGTCACATCTCTAATTACTTCGAGAGGAAATCTAATTTTTAATTGCAATGGAGTTTGTTCACAAATCACGCCTCTCTCTCTCCCTTCCCCTCAACATCAATTGTGCTTTAATATTTTTTAGTTAATGGTGCAAGAAAAAATATGACATAAGCACCAAGTTAAAACTTCACCATCCCCTCGAAAACAAACCCTCACAATCAGTGAAACACGAGTAAACGGTCAGGCATGCTATTAAATTGATTTGAGAATTAAAGCCTGCACTATTTTCCTACCCTTTATTACGCTAAATGTTGAATGGTAAATAGCCAGCCACTGTTAGGGCAGGTTTACGCAACCACTCACTTTTGCATTCTCGTAGCTAGAAGCTAGAAATAACCTCAAATTCCAACATGGCGGCGGTTTTATGTCTGCCGCCTGGCAACGAAAACAGCATATAACGTGAGTTCAGTAGCGTTTGGAAAAATTGCTTCGTCATGAGGAATCCTTCATATTATTAGCACGGATTATAAGACTGCTAGTATTTACTCAATCGATGTCGGATTTAGCTAATCCATTTTAGCGTTGTTACCATGGCAATGTCACCTTTGCCATCGCGATTGAGTTCTAGCTGCGAGAATGCAAAGGCGAGTCGCTGCGTAAACGCGCCCTTAGTGGAGAACATTTAAACGTCTAATCCGAACACTAGTTTGATTGACCTTGGCACAAAGATTAACGAGAAGTTGAAAAAAAAACTGTAAATTGCGCATTGTTATCTTTCAGCGATTGATGATACCACTTTGAGCCGATTCGATTGTATACCGATACCATACCAGGACGTATCCCGATACCGATCTGATGCCGATACGATAGCTAACTAATCTTAGATACTGTGTTTACCATACTGCCACTGTTTAAAGAAAAATATTATCGGACAATTAGCTTAGATTTAAGGAAGTCTTTTACATAAAAGTGCATTTAGTTGTTTTTACTGCATTTCGGTATTCAGGTGTAAGGTTGTATGAAGTTGTGAAGCGAATTCCACAGATTCATCCCCTCGACATTGTTACAAGGAGTGGAAAACAAGGTGAAAGTAACAGTATCGACACTCTTGAGTCCTTGTTGTTGACCTTTAGCCTGTGTGTGGCGCTGAGGCAACCCGGGCCACTGCACTATGACTGAGGGATGGCGCTAATGATCTACTGTCGTCGTGCCATTAACCCTCAGCCCCTCCCCCCCATAAGCTCGAGATAATACCAGTGTTTGCTGCTTTACTTTGTAGGGCCCAAAGCATTCCTGTTGTTTTTGTTGTTTAAGTTTTTCAAGAATAGTTGATGAGAAGCATGCTGATCGTAAGGCGTAGACAAAAATAAAACAGAATACGTAATTATTAAGAGTGTGCTAAACTATTAACAATACTGTGAAATATTAGAAGTTCATTGGCATACAAAAATCCAGTGGTTGATGAGGCTAAGGACAAGGGCAGAAATAATTAAAAAACTACTTAATATAAAAGTACAAGTAACAAACACTTGCAAGACTTCTTCTATAAAAAAATGTCCGTACAATATGAAAAATGCAAGACCATTATTAAAGGAGGTGTGTCTACGGGAACATCTTAAACGACCGGAATTTGGTTGACTGTTCGGTTTACATTTTGTATGACGAGATATCGTGTGATATTGATTTGTTGTCGTGCGCTCGGACATCTTACTTCATGTTTAATTTTTTGTTGGGTGGGTTGTAAGCGGTTGACAACCACAACCCTTTCTTACCCATCTGCCATTTTGTGACAGAAAATTGTATTATTATGAACAATTCTGATGCTAAAATTACGGCTCGACTCATTGCTTTTAAAACAATCAAGCCTTCAATCGTTGGTTCATTCCGTAATTTTAGTGGCAGATTTGTTTATGGTCTTAAATTTCCCAAATGGAGTGGATCCTTTTTTGAAATGGAAAACATTTGGTCGCTCTTTTAACATTTTCTGTGAATGTATTTTTTTTAGACTGGTTTTCTTTTTCTTTTCTTTTCTTCTATAGCATATTCATTTTTTGAAGAACTATTTTTTTTACAACTACCTTGTATTGTGTTTAAATGGAATCATTACCCAAACAATGAAACATTGTATTACGCCGTCAATGCATGTATTTCGACTTACACATTACTTAACTGAAATGGAATTAAAATGAGATGGACATAATTCTGTTTTAGGTAAATAGATTTAAAATAAGATAAACGAAATTCGAGGTAAATGTGATTCACGAGGTATGAGATAAGGATATAACAAGTGAGCTGAAATGAATAAGTTTACTAAATTAGAGATAACGACATGCGTGATGTTTGAGGTAATGTAGCTACATACTCTTTCATTTTTTTAAACTTTACACAAGTTTTAGATTGTAATTATAAACCACCTTTGAGATTAGGGAGATATGATATGTAAAATTAATGAGGTACGGGATGCACGAGATACACGAGCTACATGAGATAAGAGATAAACGATATTAATGAGACAGATAATTATTTATACAAGACGTGAAGCAAATGACATGCACGAGATAAATGGGTTAACAAGATTCGAGATAAACGGATACACACATACGAAATAAAATGAGATACATGAGCTAAATGAGGTGTACAAGAGTCGAGATTAACGAGTACTTCTGCAAATTTCATTTACGCTATTTATCTATTACGTAAATGATGACCTTATGATAAATAGATTTGCTTTTATGCTAAATGTAGGTAGGATCTTATTTTAAAAACATTTAACATGAAATAGTAATCGTAACCAGTTTGTGTTCAGTTTGATGAACAGTTTAGAAGCAATAAAGCAAAAACTGTTTTGGACGCCATTTTGAATCGACATCTTAGATTTTCACAAAATTTGGATAGGTCCTTTCGTGTTAGATAGATAATTCTGGATATTTTGCTTAATCAATTTGTGTTTAATTTGATGAAGGTACAATACAAAAACGCGTTTTGAACGACATTTTGGACCGCCATCTTGGATTTTTATAAAACTAGAATGCAATCTTTTTCATAAATTGTTCATTTAAATCATTTTCCGCAAGCAGTTGGTGTTAAATATGAGGAACGGTTTAAGAAATTATAAGACCAAAAATATTTTTTTCCCCATCATTTTGGGCCGCCATCTTGGTATTGTCATAAAACTTATTTGGAAAAAAAACAGCTAATTCTGAATATTACCCTAAATAAGCGATGTTCAATATGATGAACGGTTTGGATGTTACAAGGTAAAAAAAATTAGTTTTTAGATAAATCTAGGATTTTCTAAAAATTGAATGGGTTTTTATTAATAAAAAAATTAACTATAAATATACAATTTTGGGTAAATAATTTGAAGGTTCCATTTTAAGTCCCTATCATGGATTTTTACTAAACGTGAATAGCACTTTTCTTGCCTTTCTTAAAGAAATTTAATTATCAGGAGTAATTGGTTTATATTCATCCTGATGAACGGCTCAAACTTAAAAGGCAGTATACTTTTTTTTATATTCTAGTTTTGGCTGCATCTTGGATTTTCACATAACCTGAATAAGGACTGGGTTTTTTTCAAAGAAAAAAGTATTCTTACGTTATTTGTAACCAGTTTGCAAAAGCTTATGAACATTTTCGAAGTTAGAACGCAAAACATTTTGGACACCATTTTGGGCTGCCAACTTGGATTTTTTTATAACTTGAAGAAGACTCGTAGTGATAAAAAGTTAACCATTGCTATTACCGTTACAAATCCTAATTCAATATAATGAATGGCTGAGAAGTTTGTTACAAGGCAAAAACCAGTGTTCGGACGCCATTTTAGTTTGCTGTTTTTGATTTCTATTAGTTTGTGCAAAACGATTTGCGGACGTGACCTACCAAAGTTCAATGAATTTAGTTATCAACTTTCCTTTCACTCGGTTCTAACACTTGGTCGTAAATGTCTGGCAGACAGACAGATTCGTATAATTTTTACGGTGTATATTTTTCCTTGTCTTATTTAGTATATGGAAAATCCTAGTTTATTATTTTTTGGCACACCCTTATTTTGGTGCTGGGAATGGAATGAAAAGACAAACCTGGCATACGAAAGTTATGTATCTGGAAGAAAAAAATCATCTCCGTTCTTATTCAACATTTTTTGACGAAACTTTGCAAGTATGGAAGGTATATTTATACCAAAAATTACGCAATTCTATACAAGAGTAAAAGCAGGGATCCAAATTTAAAAACTGGTCACTTGTTATTGTTGTTCTTCTTCTCGCCTAAAATCTGAAACATGATCTAAGCCAGAAATTTTCTTGGCTTTCATCCTCAAGACCACTGTTTCAATTGGTCGAGCCATTCCATAGTTGCGGGACCCTGAACGATCGGTTTTATTGTTTTAAATTGTTTTAAACTTAAAAAAGGGTTTAAAGGGTTTAACGAGCGTTAACCACTCCTGGTCCTCTGCCCGAAGCCCTAAAGCCCAATGTCTGTTTTAAACTTTGTAATTTGCAAACAATGCCAATCAGCAAACGCCAATATCACAAAAAAGAAATGCTTACAATGCCGGTGGTCCAACAATTATTATTAATAGCAGTATCCTTATCTTAATCATTAAAAACGTACGAACTTACGGTCGGTATACATATATATATATATATATATATACCTCTTCTCCTCTTGAAGTAGGAAGGCTAAAAATATGAGAAAGGTGTCAAAAGACTGGAAATTATTCCGGATTTCGCGTAGGCGTATTTTCGTAGTTCTGGGTAAATTTTTTCCCCTCGAAAAAAGCGAAAAAACCCCTTTGGACCATTGTTGAAACGAATTTTTCGAAGTTGATTGTTAGTTTCGGAATATCACATCTTCCTGCTGTGCGGATGGTCCACAATTGTTGCGCCACGTAGGAGGCGCGTGGTCCAGTAGTGTTGTTGGTAGGATTACGGCTGGCAATGGTAACAGCCGTCATTCAACAATGAGGCACGTGCAGCTCGCTGATGGAAAGACTGTTAGAGTTGCATTTTGGATATTTCAAATACAAACTACCTATTTAGCCTTAAATTTAAATGAAAATACGTAAATCTACGAAAAGATTAATGCGAAATTAGGCATATTTAAACAAAATATATTGATAACAAAAAAGGGTACCAGAATATTTCAACGTTTGCATTTGTAAACCATCGACATTCGATCCATAGTGTGCTATTAGCTGGTGCTCTACTCTGCAATAGTCCAGTCTAAAAAAAAAATTTAAAAATTCTTTAAATTTGTGAAACAAGGAAACCCATGTAAAGTCTGCACAAAATTTATTGGAATAAAAAACCAAGAGGAGTATGCAACATGCATGATAAAATTACCAAGCATGTTTAGTTCAAGCATGTAGCAACTCGCGTGCTACAGCGTTGAAACGGTCTTGCAGCGCCGATGGATAATGCTTCTTCAAGCCAAGGCCGACTGTGAAGAAATCGCGTGTCTCGCTTCCTGGCTCATTGTCAGCTTAGGTGCATGCCAAAAAGGGGATGGATTTTTCAAGCCAAGGCCGGCTGGGTCCAAATCGCATGCCTCGCCTCCTGGCTCAATGATAGCTCAATCGCATGCCAGAAAGGGAATGGCTTCTTCAAGCCAAGGCCGACTGGGCTACAAATCCCGTGTCCCATCTCCCGGCTCAAGGTCAGTTCATACGTGTGCCAGAAAGACATTGCTTTTATCGAGGCTTTTATTGTTAGCGGTATTATGGCTAACAATCTAAACAAGAGGCGCATGTAGCTATTGGGTGGCCAGACCGTTGGAGTGTTGTATGGTTACCATATCGTTTGTTTATGAACTGAAGCGTTAAGAAAAACGCGTCCTACATTCTGATCATTTTCTTGATTGTTTAGATATGGAATGTCTGTCAGCAGCTTAAGAGCTGGATCATGACAGCTCCTCGAGCGTATTCTTTAAGCTAAGGCCGACTAGGGTATACAAATCGCGTGTCTCGCCACCTGGCTCCTTGGCAATTTGGGCGCATGGCGGAAGGGAAATGGTTTTCTAAACGGCGAAGCCGTTTTTTGTTTATGAACTGAAGCCTTACTAAAAACGCGCACTGCACTTATTTGCTTGATCGTTTTAGATGTGGAATGTCTGTCAGCAGTATAAGAGTTGCAGCATGAAAGCTCCTCGAGCGCAGCGAGACGACGCGGAATGAGCGAGCGAAGCGAGCGACTCCGCTAGTTACTAATTAGTTTATTAATGCTCCGAATTTAATGTAAATTTACATTAACATTAATTCGGGTTTGTCCAGTTCTTAGTCCACATTACTGCATGCCATAAAAAAGGTGCACGGATTACAAACAAAAACGTCAAACGTGCCGAAAAAAGTGTTATATGATTGAAGATTCACTTTAATATTTAAAATGTACACGGATGACAATTGATGATTTTTAAATTGAATAATCAAATGTACAATTCAGAAAATTGCATCTCCTCAAGTGGTGTTGTGCCTTAAGAATATTTTTCATTCGTAAAGCTTAACAGCATTTAAACAGATGCAATTTTGTCAATTGTACATTTGATTATGTAGATTAAAAATCATCAATTTTTGTCTGTGTACATTTTAACAAGTAAAACATGAATCGTGTAACCCTGTGGTTACGGCACAGTTGACGTTTTTGTTTGTAATTATTATTAGTGTTATAACCCGTCTGGTCATATAACATGGAATCCATTTCTTACCGGTCTCTAACAGTGTGAGAAAAGGTATAAATCTAGAAAAGGTATGACCCGTGTCCTAATGCGTGCGAAGCAATGCCAAAAAACAATACTGGAGAGCAAATGTCATAAAAGAACGCAAATTAAAATATTTTAGCTATGAAGAGAAACGGAAGTAGCGCGAGAAGATACAGTTCGTCGAGATGGCAGTACACTGGTGTTCAAAGCAGTCCTTCGATGCTACGACGGATCTTTGTTTATATACTTTTCCCCTGGTATGTTTCTAGGAATTACCGTTGTTATAATTTCTTCCTTACTGAATTAAAAACAGAACATGCTTGTACTTTCTGAGGTACCAGGTATTTCCGGAATATGCCATTAGTGAAGAGGTGCCCGACTTGACAAAACCGCACCAGAGATGGAACTGACCCTTGGGTCGGTGGGTCAAATGGATAAAATTTTTGCCGTGGGTCAAGGGTGTCATGGGTCAAGACCATTCACCCACCGACCCACGGTAATCTTACGGTAACCAGTAGTCTTACTAGTACTTTTTAAATTTTTCTTCCTTTTTCAAAAATATAGTTTCCCTTCCCCCAGAAGGCTAAAAATCTAAATTACATATTGTATTACTTGCATAATATATTAATTTTGTCATAGCGTGGGATGGGTCGCGGACGGTGGGTCACATTTTTTTCTTTATCGGGTTGTCGTGGGTCAGGGCTCGATTGGGTCAGGTGGGTCATGGGTCGGAAAAAGTGACCCACTTCCATCTCTGAACCGCACGTGCCATGATCCTGGTCAGTGTTTTATCTTTGTACTAGCATCGTACCCGGCTTCGCCCGGGGATTTGATTGACCCGTGGTTGTTTCCCAGTATATGCTCGGTGCTGCCTGATCGTTCACTGCAACAGTCGACTTTTGTTTGTGTAACACTCCCCCCCTTTCCGCCAATCCTTTCCCTCCCCTCTTCCTTTTATCCCGTCCTCTCCCTCTCCTCTTGGTTTCCTTGCCCTCGTTCTCTTTGCTATACGTAGTTGAATGTGGATGGTTATTTGAATTAATAGCACACCCCCCCCCCCCGAAATTCTCTTTTAGGTTCAGTTAATGCGTAATCGTATGCTTAATGGTAACTGCTCACTCCCCACCCCCACTCCCAGTCTTTCCGATGCGATGCGTACCGTGTGAAAAAGAAGTGTGCATGCCGTCATGTAATACTTGCCCTTGAGATTACCACGGTGTTTGGTTAGAAGGATAATTGTTAGACCAAATTGTTAGTCGAGGCAACAATGTGGCAATTTCAACTTCTTTTCAGGGCAACAACGTCCCAGTTTCAACTTCAAGCCAAAGAATTGACACACTCGCACGTTTTCATTGTTCCCATTCCGGGGGTCGTTGCGGTTGCTTCATTTCTGCTATGAGACTTTGGTTTATAATGTAAGAAGAAGAAGAAGATAGATTAAGAATACGTAAAGGATCAAAAGATGTTTAAAGATGGGGATTATGGGTCGACTCCATAAAATAAGCATTCAATACACAAGACAAGCACGCTATATTTCTGCCCTCTCTTAGGCATAAAACACACAGAGTAAAAAAGAGAGGGGCCAAAAACCTACCAACCAACATCAGACATTTTACCGAAACTTCCGGTAAAATGGGCGGTATTGGTTGTTAGGTTTTTGGTCTTTCGCTTTTTTGCTGTGTGTGTTTTTATGCCTGATGACGACTCCCAAGAGAGGGCGGAAATATACAATGCTTGTTTTGTGTACTGAATGCCTAATTTATGGTGTCGACCCTTAACCCCCATCTCTTATTCATTCAACCAACGACTCCTCTAAAAAATTTTATTAAAATACATTGTTAGGATGAGGAAGCTGGAATTATTGTGACGACAGTCGTAGCTAAAAAGGTATCTAAATCGCTAAAAAGCTGCCAACCAAATTATCAGCGGTTTCATGTTGGGTAGCTTTAGTCGAGTAACCTTTACTCTGTCAGTATTTTTTGTGCGTTGGGTGCATTTTATTACCCTGGTTGATTTAGTGACGTCGAGATAATAACAAACAAACAAAAAATGAAAAATACGGACCTTTGTTTATTGACAAGATGAACTACAACCCAAACACAAAACAAACAACAAAAACAACAGTAAAAAAATTCGCGTCAGTCGTGAATCTGTACTGTCGAATCGCTACTTTTTTGGCGTGATAACTGTCGATAGAAAGTCATAAAAAATGTCATTTTCCAGTTCACATCGAAGCTCTGTATCCTCGTTTGTTTTACTGCCCTTTGACGTTATCTCCTTTACCACGTCAACTGACGGCTGGTGTAGGAAGAATAAAAGCAGACGATGGTTTTGATTTTTAGCTATGTCTTAGAAAATTTATAGCTCGGAACAAGCAACTCGATGTGAATCCCTGCAGTGTACAAACTCTTTGTAAATCGTCCCTTTGCGAGTGCTGTACAATGCAAATAAACGACCCACGTGACAGGCGAAGCGCACAACAACATTAAAAACACGAAATTTAACATTTTCGGCCGAAATCTTGGCCTTAAACAATGATATGCCAAATTTTAAGCAACAATAAGTTATGAGAGAGACAAGCAAAGGTCAGGAAAAAAGTAAATACTACAAAAAACTGACGAAAACACTAATAAACAAGCGGCTAAAGCGACTACGTAGTCGCAACCAGTCTTCAGTGCAGTTCTGCCACTTCTGATGTTGAGGCGCACACCTCTATCACGCACTGCAGCTGCTCTAAAAATAGTAGCCATCACAATTACAGATTAAAAAGAAGTGAGCTTAGGCCTATTTTACATTTTTGGCGTAAATGTCAACTTTAAGGCCTAATTTTTACCTATAGTTTTAATTTTGTAAGCAGCAGCAAATGGAGAATTGGATTGTACGGCAAGCCAATTCATTTTTAGAACATGGTGTGCCTCCGGGCACACATCTAGTGTTACAACGTAATGCAGATAACCTGGTTGTGGGAGGATTGCCATACTCAATTATTCGTAGGGACAGAGGTAGTCGTGCAGGTGGGTTGTTGATGGTGGTAAAAAAACATATATCGTGTATAAGTGTTAGTGTTAGCAATAATAGCGAATCCTTATGTGTTGATGTACTTAAAGCTGGAGTTCGCTTTGTGCTTGGTTATTTGCCAGATAAATATGATGCTGATGCGGTCAGGGGTATGTGCAGTGATATTGGAAACTACTACTCAACGAAGGTTTCTGAATTTATCGTTCTTGGAGACTTCAACATGTCCTTTGTTGACTGGAGTGTCCCCTCGGCGACCCATAGAAATGGTCAGTATTTTCTCGATTATGTATCGGAGCTGGGGTTGACACAATTGGTGGGGGCCCCAACCAGGGAAAAAAACATTCTTGATTTAATTCTAGCAGA
>JAHWFP010172733.1:0-22747 GCA_023313725.1 Lithobius niger
GGGGGGGATAAAAAAGAAAGGGTTAGGGGAAAACTCGTTTGATCATCTGACGGTCGCAATTCAAAGTTAGCCTTGTAGTTATCTCTCGTTTTGTTGTCGCTGAATAGGTTTTAATTGGCAGTGAGCGAGTGTTGAGCACAAAAGGGTAGGGGGAGGGGGCGGTTATGTGCAAGGCGCTCTTGGTTCCCCAACTCCATCGTTTCCCAACTACAACATATACGTCGAAAAGGGGTACACTCTGGTCAAGATGGGAGGATTAACACTTTGTCCCGGACTTTGGCTGGAAATCCTAATTTATTCATGATCGCTCATCAAGCGGTTAATGCCAGGCTGACGTATGATTCATGGATCTTGGCCGCCATGCTGTTTCGACCCACGCCCGTCTATTGAGAACCCTTTGCGCTTGCGCGTGCGGAAGTGAGTGTTGCTGGCGTATCGTAGGGGCGTTTGGACGTCCAATTTGGTACGCTTGTGATGGGTAAACGTTGGCATTGAAAAGCGTGGGGAGTGCTGGGAATTGAATGAAGTCGAGAAGCTTCCGTTTTGGGGAGACTGTAGAGTTTGAAGTATTATCAGTCTGCTTTCGTCTTGTTTTATGAGATTCAAATATTAGGCCTGACTGCCCGAATTCTTATTCCGCATATGTTTTGGTATAGGTTAGACTGGAGGCTGCAGGGACGTGACAGGCTGCCGGCGATAGGACATGGGCAACTTGCTTTTTTCTGGAGACCTTTTTTTTTGGTGGTGTTTTCACCCCTTTTTTACCCCTCATTTTCCACTCTTAGTGACTTTAACGTTTTCTGTCCCTCTTTACACCAATTTCATAGCCATTATTGACCCTTTTATTGGCATATTTTGGGGGCTTTTTATATCACCGTTCCAGCAAATGTTGGCCTTTTTTTTCAGAAAAAGGTCACTTTGGCATGAGGGCTCTGCCCCTCCCTTCCCCCCCCCCCCCCCCCCCGTGTGTGCACGTCCCTTGGAGGCTGCATACAGTGTGGACCACAAAAAACTAACGAACCCAAATTTTCCAAGTCCAACTTTTCTAGTTAGTACCCCCTCAGAACTAGGAGAGGACAGAAATCAAATCTAATGAAACAGGGAAGATTTCTGTCCTCTCCTGGTTCTGAGGGGTGCTAACGAGAAAAGTTGGGCTTAGAAAATTTTGGGTCGTCAGTTTTTTTGTGGTAATTATGGTTACGGGCCCCCCCCCCCCCCCCCCCGAGAGGACAGGGGTAACTATTAGTAAATTAATAAACAAAAACGTATCGTTAAAAGTTAAAAGTAAGGGTATAAAAGTCAAAACCTGTAAGGAACAACTAAGCACAGTAAGATTTAGTGAAATATTTTTTTTATTATTATTTTTCTATTTACCCTTTTTCTGCCCTTTTTTAGGCTTTTTTTTTGCCCTTTTAGGCATTTTTAGGCCTTTAGAGGCTTTCTTAGTACCACCGCACCAAAACATGTCGGTACAAAAAGACCACTTCTTTTCTAAAAAAGGGGCATTTTTTGAAAAAGAAAAAAAAGGCAGGGATCATGCCCCACCTCCTCTCCCCGCAACCTTGTTCCGCCCCCCGAGTTAAAGGAACATAAATCCCTATTGGCTTACCTGCATGACTCATTTTTGCAACATTAGTTCAAACGTATATGGAGATGTTGCCAACGCATTCATTTTCTTGTTTTTTTTTTCTTCTTGCGTGCGAGGTGATTTGACGACATTAACTCCAACCTGTGTAAATGCTGCCAACTGCAATCTCATCGGGTCGCACGATACACCGGAAGGTGTGTTCTTTTAAACTACCATTACGTCCGTCTTTTTCGCCCGCACGGGCTAAATTCCCAGGCTTTGAAAGCTTGAAAAACTTCACATTTCATAATTTGTGCAGGCAAGTGTCGGTGATTTTTAATCCTGATGTCTACGTAATAATACCGGATGTCGGGTGAAAAAAAAAAAAAGGTCGACAATATTAGAAAAGGCATAAATAGGCCACGCAAAATGGCCGACAACAATAAGAATCTCTAACACACACTTTAGCAACCACTTTAACCTTGGATGCAGACGCTTACCATTGCTACGTAGCAAAGTCATCGGCAACGGTAAGCCCCCAGTAAATGAAAACAAAACCGTACGAGGCGTACCAAAAACACCGGGCTAAAGGTTTCAACTTTCTTCTGTAAAAGCATATTTGTTTATTTCCCCATCAGTGCTTGGAGACCAGGTGCGGAAAAGGGGTCGCTTGGGATCGCTGAGTGACTGAGCGAAGTGAAGGAAAATCAGTATTTGTTAGTCCAAAAATGTGATTGGTCGGATTTCTTTTGTTTTTGTTTTCTGGTGGATTTACATTAATTGGTGGGTTTCCATCTAACACCTGTAGTGTTAACATAAATGCTTCTATTACAACAGCATGAGATTTCAAAAACCGCGATCGCAAGTAAATTAATGGAAGGCGATCATAATTTAGAATGGAGTAAACACAGGATCCCATCTCTCATCCGGTTTTATTAATGTTTTATGCTTTAGATCTAAAGCGGACCACTGCAGTATGGCTGAGGTTGGCCCTAAAGACCTAGCAGTCGACACGCCATTAAGCCTCAATTACCTGCCCCCCACCCCACCCCCCTTCAAAGCAAATGAAAAGACTACATAGTGACCAAGAAACGACGCTGTTACTGGCCGTAAATACTCTTTACTGGCCCTAAATATTCTACATATCCTAAAAGCAACTGGTATGAAGCCCCCAAGTTTCCAAAACGGGTCGGCCTTTGAAAGTAGTGATATCATAAAACCAGGGAAATGCCGCCAAGGTTAATCCTATTAGCGACCAAACTTGGCGCATTGACCTCTTCTTTCTTCTTTGTCTGCCTACTTTTTTAGACTACTTAAACATGTTAGACTTAGTAGTGTTCAATCGTATGGCTTTGACATAGACATTTATTCAATTCGTCATATTTGAAGATAATCATAATCACTTCTGGCTTAGAAAAACAAAGTTAAAGAAGACGGCAATACGCCAAGTGTACTAGCTAATAGGGTTAACCTTGGTGGCGTTTCTTTGGTTCAATGATATCACTACTTTCAAAGGCAAGCGCTTTTTGTAAACTTGGTAGCTTCTTCTAGACCAAGTTTGGTTTGGGCGAATGTTACAACTTTCGTAGGACTGTGAACGAGCCAAAGGTCACACCGTCTTATCTTCATCTGTTTTTTTTTTTCGTGGAGAAATTTTATGCGTATAAATTTTCACATTGATAATTAATCGTATGCAGTCATGTACATGTAAAATTCAACAACAACAGTAACAATAACAATTACATTATGATCTCATTTACTTGGCGTATAACAACTACTTCGTGGCGGCACACTAGCGTGTGTCTAGATTAGCCTGCATAATTGGCGCATTATCATGGAAGAGAACTATTTTTCCGTTGAACGTCGTTATGCATAAAATTTAATTAATAAAACAAAACACAGAACAACAAAAACAAACAATACCAAATTCCCGTGCTTACGTCTCCCTTCTGTGCCCCCCCCCCCCCTGCCAACGAATGGCTTCCTCCCTCTGACAAAATCAATAATGCATGAATTTTTTTATGCTATTTTGATGACTTGTTTGTTTATTTTGGTCTTTGGATCCTTTAATTATAATTTTATTCTCTCCTATTTTGAAATATCGCGTATTAAAACGCTCATCCTTGAGCCAAGATCGAGCACGTAGTAAAATAAAATTAAAAAAATATTAATAATTATTATTGTCTTGCAAGAAAAACACTAAACAATTGACTGTGGTCTTGTGTTTTTATCGTTATTATTCACAAAACGTGGAGCTGATAAGACCGGCTCTCTCCCCCTCCGGAAATGAAAACAACTCTGGAATTAACGCTGGGATAATTAGCTCCCGTTTTGGTTAAACGCTCTTGGGGAATTTGATGGATTTGGAGGAATAATTCACTACAGAACCCATTCTTATCGGGTATAATTCCCCGCTCTGGCAAGGTTTTAATGTAGTTTTGGGTGGAGTTTATCAGTTAAAGAGTTGAGAGGACGTCTTGAAGAGGAAAAATGGCAAATTACAAAAAAAAAAAAAAAACCCTGTGAATGTCAAGATGGCTGTCGAGACGGATTTATTTTAGTAAACATCAAGACGAAATAAGTAATTCGCACAAACTGCATGTTCACGGCGAGCGCAGTGAACCCATATCTGCCCGCAGAAGCCAAACGGCAACATCTACAAGTTGGAGGAAAGAGTAAGTCCCCTGACCCCGAGCAAAGCGAGAACAAACAGTCCAGTGGTCAGCGTCCTCGCCTCGCCTCCAAACCAAGTGGATGCAGGCTCAAACCCCATGAGCGACCTAATCATCTTAAAAAAAAAAGTTACCAGAATTAATTCGGGCACGAAAGGGTTAAAGGTACATTCCTCCAGGTTGGCTTTCGTGGTTAAAGGTACATTCATCTAGGTTGGCTTACCTGTGCGGCTCAGTTTCGCAACATTACTTCAGACGTATAAATGTTGCAAAGACATTCATTTTTTCCTATTTTTCCTCTGTCGAGCAACGGTTTTGCTACATTAATTCTAACATACATTATGTAAATATTGCAAGAGCTACGTCCGCGCAGAATGCTCGAAAAAAAAAAAGCCACCGTAACATTCCCTGATCAGTTCTCCAAACAACAACTTGAACGTCACCCACACTTGGGGGCGTTTAGGCAGCGACTCGCCTTTGCATTCTCGCAGCTAGAACTCAATCGCGATGGCAAAGGTGACATTGGCATGGTAACAACGCTAAATGGATTAGCTAAATCCGACATCGTTTGAGTAAATACTTGCAGTCTTATAATCCGTGCCAACAATATAAAGAATTCCTCATGACGAAACAATTTTCCCAAACGCTTCTGAACTCACGTTATTTGCTGTTTTCGTTGCGAGGCGGCAGACATGAAACCGCCGCCATGTTGGAATTTGAGGTGATTTCTAGCTTCTAGCTGCGAGAATGCAAAAGGGAGTGGTTAATTACGTAAACGTGCCCTTAGACGGACTAGGCGAATCTGTGGGTAACATCTAGTTGCTCGCTCGTTCAAAGTGCGCCTGCTCGACTGCTATGATTGCTTGAGAAATTGGTCGCGCTGGGTTTGGTACTGACCGTCACTTATTTAAAATTGTTGAGGCAAGTATCCCGCAATTTTTATTCGGCGATCTATTGGCATAAATACTTTCCTATTGCACAGCGTTTGGTTTATGGAACGCCGATGATAAATAAATTATTGGTAAACGATCATTTAGAATTGGGTAGGTACAGACAGCACAGGACTTTACAGTACTACAGTACCGGCATGGCCACCGAAGCTCCATTAATGCGATTGATTTGTTCTGTTGCCGCTTTCTGTCAACCGAGGGCGACGCTGAGAGTACAAAGATGCAACGTTCCTTCCCTTGCAACACTTTCTGCCATACACGAACGTGTCTTTTCTTTTCCAAACGCAGAGAAAAAGGCTTAAATGTGGCGAACTGATAATTAACAAAAAAAAAAAACTATTTAAAAATACATTTATAGAAAATACAAATTTGTAACGCAAATCTGCACAAAAATTTAAATTATTACTTTAAAAACCCGCCACTAGCTGCCAATAGAGGTCGCATATCACCGTACAAAGATGCGATTAGCGGTGGATTAGCTTGACCAATTCCCGAATAGACGTTGAAGAAATGGGCCAGTCGTGGCGGCCATTTTGTGTACCCCCCTAATATGGCTGTAGGTCGGCCCGGATAGTTTACTGGCCATGGTTCAGGTTTGTTAATGCATGTCAGTAAAATATCCGGTCCAGCTACAACAATATTATGGGGAAGGGCTAGACAAAATGGCCGCCACGATTGGCCCATTTCTTCGAGGTCTGTTCGGGAATAATTGGCCAAGCAAATCGTAGCTTTGACTGGTGAGTCGCGACATCTATTGGCGGTTTTCAAAATAATAATTCTTTTTATTTCCACGTGAATTTGCGTGAAATTGTTATCCGCTATAAAAGTATTTTTAAATACTTTTTTAAAGTCATCACTCATCAGCCACATTTAAGCCACTTCTCTACACTCGGGGAAAAAATAAGGGAGACGTTCGTGTATCCAGAAAGCGTTACGAGGGGAGAAACGTTGTCATTCTTTACATTGTAAGTGTCACCCTCGGCTGACGGAAAGCGGCAACACAACAAATCATTCGCATCAGTGTCCCGCTTTCGGTAGCCATATTGCCCATTCCAGTTGTGTCTGCTACCTGTTATTTTTCATCCGAGATCTGGTGGTAGACCCCGGCTAAATGATTACGCGTTAGGCTAAAATAAAAAAAAAATAAAAAAACGAAATAGCGTCAGAGCGATCACGAGCGGAACCACGCCACTGGACCCTAGTAAATAAATAATTTCATTTTAGGCCTGACTGTTCTTTTTTTTAATTTATTAAGATTAGTACCACCTTTCTTTGCCAAGATAGGTAAACTTTGCTGACGACTTTGGGGCTGATCGTTAATTATTTAGCGTTAAATAAACGTAATGACCTAAGATGGCGTCTAGAAGCAATCAAAAAGGAGAACGTAGGCTCGTTTCAAATTGTTTCTCGTCCCTTCCAAAGCTAACAAGTCCTAATGGTATTCCCAGCAAACAGTGTGTCTGTACCTCTAGCAGAGACAAGGTAAGAGTCATTTGTTCTTAAGACTACTGAAAGTTGCATGAAGCTAAAGGCTCAGTTGGGCCTGCGTAATAGAGTTGACTGCCGAAACGAAAACACAATTTGCATGTACTCTCGTTCCCAAAGTCCCATCTATCGCCCGCTAAATGAGCGCCGTCTACCGGTAGATAAATGCATTACGAAAACCCTCTAGGAGGAACGAAGACGAGGGCAAAAAGGATGAGACGAAAAGGCGATGGCAAAGGAAGGAAGGCAGGACGGACGGAAAGCGGAAAATAAATAAAAATAAAAAAAAAATAAACTTAAAAAAAAAAACAGGGGACGCAAAATCACGGGTACACTATTCAGCTTTGCAATTTACTAAGTCAATTTCACCGTAATTTAATAATAAACATGGAATGAATCATGCTTCCCTTCGGCGGGAGTATGGTCGGGAAATTGGTCTCTGTGATGGAAAATGTAGGCGGGGAGGTGGGGGTGGGGGTGGGGGAGGGGTGTAGGCAAGGGGTTAGGTAGGGGATTGGGGTGATAATGAGATGCCACTTCATAGCATTGCCCCCAGCTAAATCTTCAGCCCCTTCACGGCTGTGTTGCTGTTAAGAAGAAGGGAATGGATGCGTCCATTATTTTGTGGGGGTGTAAGGGTGGAGATGAGTTAAGGGGGGGGCTTAGGACTGATTGACGAGGCAGAAGGTGTGGGTGGCAAGACAAATATGGCAAATCGGGGGGTAGGGGATAATCTGGTGGATGGCGGGGAAAGATTCTGGTAAGAACATCCCACCTAGAAACGGTTTCACCTCCCATTCCCCCCCCCCCTCCAGCCCATCCCCCATTGAATGACGCATTAGCTCATTACATCTTGGATTGGTTGCCGTTCTTTTTGTCATTTTTTTCCCCCCCCCCCCCCCCCCCCATTCCCGTCTGTCGTCACCGTCTCAAAAAAAAATAACTTGTTGTGGATTATCTGGTTCTTTTTTTTATAAAGCGGAAAGGCAGCATCCCCGTTTAATCCACTTCGTCTTTTCGTGAATTGCTAACCAATAGACCAATAGATAAACTAAAATATTAAAATAATTCACGGGAGCCCACTCAATGGCCTACCTTATAAATATAGAAGGTTTGAAAAGGTTTGATCTGACAACCTAGTTGATTTGTAGGCACTAGTCTGCAGATGACAAGTAGTTGAAGGTGGACATGGTCTTTTTGTTGAATGCGACAAAGTAGCACTCTCCGGCCTTGCAGTGGTGGTGGGGTTACTAGAGGCACAAATTATTTTTAAATAACCCATGAAAAGTTAAAAATAGTGAAACCTTTTACCTAACTTTGTCCCAAACGATTAACTGGGTTTATTACCGAGAGAAACTTCCACATTTTCAAGCCTCAACATGCTCCGATATTTAGCAGATGCATAATTTTGTTTAATGGTTTATCAAGAGGTGTAACCTTTAACTCACTTTCAACAACTACACGTAGAATTATCGGAGAACAACAGCTTTCACATTTCACAGAAACATGCTCTGATTTAATTTCTCTTTTCTTGATCAGAGGATCTCTGGGACGTTTTCTGCTTCAATTCGGGACGGTAAGGATATTTTTTTGTCCTCAAATCGGGGAACTTTTTTCGTCCTAAAATTCAGGACCATGAACGTTTTTGTTATCTAATTCGGGACCTTAAGGAGATTTCTTATCCTTAAATTCTGGACCATACGGACATTTCTTGTCATCTGACTGCAGACTTTAAGGACGTTTTTTCTCCACAAATTCGGAACCATTTTTTTGTCCTCAAATACAGTACCATGAACTTTTTGTCCTCAAATTCGGCACCATGAACATTTTCCTCCTCTAATTCTGGACCTCACGGGTACCTTTCTCCTCAAATTCTGGACTGTACGGGAACTTTTGCCTTTCACTTTGGGCACCTTTGCCTTTCATGCTGCGACCAGAGGGTCTCTTTCTTGCTGCCGCAGCGATTCCTCTTCCGCACTGCCTACGAACCCAAAGAGATTAGTGGTTGACCTGAGGAAGACTCGCCAAATCATATCTAACAAAGGTATTTTTCCTGCCGTCCATTTTTTCGCGATGCTTATTCCAGAAGACAGAGTGGGAAGAAAAGAAAAAACTTGAGTCCGCACCATTGTTGTCCAGTCTTGCTGGCTGAACTGTGAGAACCAGCAAATCCTGGAACACATTCGACAGATGTTGCAACGGCTCTTGAATGGTTTAAGAGACACTATTATGTGCGCGGCGTATCTTGAGTCCTGCAAAAAGTATTTTATGAGCGGCTACGTCTTCCTGGAGGAGATGGTTTTAATCGATGGCCGCCATTGTTTTTGTAACCATCTTGGATATCAGCAAGGCACTGTGCTACTAAAAACGTACAATCGATTATCTGTGTTCCTTCAGCAGCGAACTCAAGATAGGCCGCGGACACTTTCTAGGCTGACTACGAGCTTTAACCGGCATTTAAGGTCCTTCAAGACCCTGGAAATGGTAGTAATGAAATTCAATGCTCTTCCAGACGTTCTCAGTTAAGGTTTGTTCGACCCCTATAGTATAGGTACTGTTCTGGACATGCTTTGCTCGATTCCTCGATTCCTGTTCGTCACTGGGCGAGGTCGCGTCTCCCGGGAATGTACCACAGGGTCCTCGGGGTGACTTCGGGGGAACGGTTGGGGGAGGGATACTAAAGCTAGTGTATATTAAAGAAATCTGCGTAATTTGAAACTTTTCAAGCAATTTGAGATGCAATTTTCGCAAGAATTCATTTCAAGTTTTTTCCAACAATTTTTTTTAAAGTAGTATGGCTGTGGTTGGGGAAGGCGCACGGAGCAGACCCCTGTAATCTAATGTATTTTAAATAAATCGGCGTCAATTTGAAAGGTTTTCTGGCAATTTTCATAGGAATTCATTTCAAATTTATTTTTAAAAATGTTTTAAACATGGACCTTCTGTTACGTGTGTGTGTGTGTATGGGTTAGGGTCCGGCACGCAGCCCTGACAGCTTGCGTATTTGAAAGAAATCAGCGTTAATTTGAAACGTTCTCTAGCAACATAGTTTATGTAGGAAATTTCATTTCAAATTTTTCCCAAAATATTTTTTTTAAAAACAAGGGCCTCCTGCAGTGTATGTGTGCGGGTGCGGAGGGGCGAGGGCGGGGGAGATCCAGGGCGGATCCTTGAAGCTAGCGTATTTAAAGAAATCTGCGTGAATTTGAAATGTTTTTCAGCAACTTACAATGATGCGATTTTCATAAGAGTTCGTTTTCAAATTTGAAAGAAAAAAAATTCCCAGGTGGCCCAGTTCGACACTGGTCACTAGGCTGGGTTTTTTTGTTTTTCATTCTCGTGTGTGACGTCAGGATAAAAAAAAAGGTGGTAAAAAAATCTGTATTATTCATTATTTCATTTTTCAAGAGCGCTCATAAACCATAACCAGTTTAGGGAAATCAACAGTCGCCTTAGGTTTACCTGCCATAAACAACCATTCATCGCCACAATCGGAATAATTACCACATCGTGTTCCCCAACCAACCAACCTTCCACCCCTCAAACAAGCAAGAATTGAGTCATGGGTTCAGCCGTGAATATTTTACGTTTACAACCGTGTGGTTATAGAAGGTAATTGCCGAGCATCAAGAACAAGATGAGCATCCAGGCACCTTCCTTTAGAATTGTTGGCCCCTTAGGAGAAATCAAATGGTAGTAAACTTTATTGTGGGAGGGTTAACAGCTACTTCCCTTTCTACCCTTTTGATGTACGCCCCTCAACCTTAACCCCCCCCCCCTCTCCCCCCCCCCCCCCCCCCCACAACAACCTCGTGTTTAAAATTTTCATTTGCTTTTATCGAGCATTTTGTTTGGCCAACCTACGTAAAAGGAGTTGCTGAGAGCCCTTCAACTCAAAATGGCGTTGTCTTCACCCAGCAACAATCCATCACACCCTTCATCACTGGGTCTCAGAAGAGCGATTCCCATCGCGTCCGTGATTGAACGCAAAACCCCGGGTAGGCTACGTGGTTCATTGGCGTGTATATATACCCACCCCGCCCCGGCAAGATTTTAATTTCTGCAACCCTTCTGCCTCTCGTTAATAATGGGCCCAAATTAACTTTCAGGTTGGGCAGAGTTTTGCTCTCTCGATAACGATGATTGCTTCAAGTGACTGCCGTTAAAATCGTCGCTCATGACGAGGGCGGCGCTGCAGTCGTGTACAAGGGGATTTGCGCTTGCGTATTACTTAGGCTTTTTTTCTGATGCAGATAAGGAGCCAACAAGGTGTTTAGTGAGAACGTTAAAGCCTCGACGTTTCGAATGACTTTTGATTCATTTTCAGGAGGAACCCTTAACTAAAGAAACATGTAAACACAAATCAGGCTTGAGGGAAGCCAGGAGTCAAGCCAAGAGTACATTTAAAAATCTAAAATTTAGAAGCAAAAAATGTGTGTGAGCCCAGACCATGGGGGGGGGGTCTATTCCAAGCCTTATGCATATTGCGATGCCATTGGCTGTTGATTTTTTGCTTCCATTGACGTCACAATGCAGCTCAACAGTTTACGCACATGCGCAGAAATCAAACCGGAACGGCTCTAGCTGGGCTCCGGTGTGCATGCCTCCTGTGACGTCACGTAATGAGCTGGGGAGTGACCAACCTTACTATATACAATCGTTCCATCAATCTTGGCCCAGACGTAACTGGGACACAGCCATAACAATTAAAGCAGAGGGACAAAGGTGTGACCAGTTTCCTGGCTCAAGCCTAAGTGGGGAAAGTCGGGAGGTCCACAATTTATATGCGGGTACTGAGGACACTCTGATGACGAAGTTTAGTAACATTAAATTTTTGAGGTAATTTGAAATATTCTTGATATTTTGGTGCAGAGGGTAAAATGTGATTATGAACGGGTGGAGAACAGAATGAAATGCAGATGGTTTCAAAATTAATTATTCTGGTACGAGTGTTTGGGATTTGGAATAAAATTGCAGTTTTTGAGAGGTCTGGTCAGTTTTTCTAAATTTAAGATTTTTAAATGTACTCTTGACTTGACTTGAAGTAGATCGTCACATTAAAAAAAATATTTCGAAGCAAGGACAAGGATCAATGACAGTCCGCCTAATGAAAAAGGAAATGACATCAGAACAAAAAAAGGGCACGGCCTATAAATATAGGCCGATTGTCAATATAAAAATGCATAAATTAGATGTTATGGAAATTTCTTTTGAGGAAACATGATAAATCCACTTTACGAAGAGATCTTCTGAAGGAGTTTACATCTTGCAAATTAATTAGATCATTTGGCAGCGTGTTCCAAGCACGAACCACACTCACTGCGAAGAAATTTGACCGACAGGCCAGTCTCGATCTGGGAACAACAAGCTTAAGATTGTGTCCCCTAGTCCAAGTAATCTCGCTCAGATAAAACAGCGGGAGATCGACAGACAAAAAGTCCTTTTAAAATTTTTGAAAGTTAGTATCAGGTCAGTCTCCAATCTGCGTAGCTCAAGGGATTCTAAGTTGAAGGAGCCTAAGGGTGACCCCACACCAAATTAGACAATTGTCTCGCGACGAGACGTTGCAAGAGAAAACGTCGCGAGACGTCGCATCTGGTGGAGAGACCCCTGCCAGACGAAACTAGAAGGGGCTTTGCGTCCGGTGCGTGGCGCTAAGCTCATTGCTATGGTTTTGGAGACTTCTTCATCGCGTTGAGACAGGCTACGACAAAATGTCGTGTCGTGAGAGCCAAATGTCTAATTTAGTGTACAGCCACCCTGATGTTTAACAGGTTGCTGTTAGATACAGAACGGAATGTTTAATACCCCAAGTGGGGGAAAAAATCTTTCGTGATTTTACGCGTACGGCTGTTATCGTTTATTTATTTCAGGAGGCACGTGATGACGAGGCCTGTAATCATCCACGCGGGCGCTTCTGAGAATCAATGTATTTTTTTTTTCGCGGCCTGAAGAAACGAAAAAAAACAAAAAACGTCAGCAAAACTGCATGAATGTCCCATTCCGAATATATCAAACTGCGTTCGTCTATCGAGAATCTCGTGCACCTAAGACGCGATTTGCCTATAAAACACTCATAAAAAAAAGAACAATTTTTCAGGCACATTCCCACGCCTACGGTAAAGTGGTAGAAGCCGATGTTCACCCCGAAAGCCTTGAGCTTTTTGTAGATTTACAACTTGACGCTTGGGTATTAGTACTCCGTCCCCCCTCCCCTCTTTCTTCCCTATCTTTAACTGCCGATAAAACACATCTGTGTGAATTTATGTCAGCGATATTTAGGCGACGTAAGTCGGGTGGCTCCTAAAAATTGCGCAGATGCGCGAACGTTTTTGGAACAAAGGGATTATGTACGAAGATGGCGAGCATCCAAGAGTTCTGGAGGAATTAAAAGGTTATTTCGGTTATTATTATACGTGTGTAGACCCTAATTTACACTCTTTGACGCAAAAAGAACGATATCCATCCATTATCAATTTTGCCCAATTTAATTCTTCAGGGGCGTCCATGGGGGGGTAGAAAGGGGGGGGGGCTACTACCTGAAATTCTAAAATCATTTATTAGACGATGCTTCTTATCCAAAGACGCAGTAATCTTAATTTGGTGGCTTTTTGTGCTCATTCACCCTATGTTAGAGTACGCCAGCCCAGTCCGGTCTCCATACCTCATTAAAGCTGTTAAACTCATGGAAGATTCTTAATTTGGAATCCTAGAAGGTGCGGCTCCTAAGGAGTTTTTACCTCACCTATTCCATTTTGCATTACGTGTGCTGTGGGCCATCTTACGTTATTTTCTTTTAGGCACACCAACACTAGATGTAAACCATCTAATTTTGTATTGGTTACTATCATTGTGAACATTATAAGAAATTTGTTTAACTGCATTATTCTTTTTTGAAATTCCCTGCCTGCCGATGTTGTCATGGCGTCATCCCTTTCTAGTTTTAAGAAGGCTCCACCGTAAGATAACCTCTCTACGTGAGTAGCGGCTTTTTTCATCTATAAATTTCTTAAATTTTATAAATTTCATAAATCTCATAAATCTACGTAAATAGGATCGAAGAAACCAAGATTTCAAGAACAAAACTCACATTTTTAAGTTAGAATGTAAGAATCTCTTTAACATAACTTGTGGTGCACTCCGCTGATCAATGCTACCTTACAAAATGGTCGGTAACAATGAAAACACCAACGAGGTATTTGTCAGCATTTCACTTTCTGCTCTCCCAGAGAAAAAAAATGACAAAGCCAACATGAACATGGAAGAATATAATAGAACTGATCATTAGAAAGGAGACAGCGTTGGGAGGGGAGATTTTAGTCACAGGACGCGCTGATTGAGTGAGTGAGGCTGGCATCTTGAGTGCTCGCTATGCATAGCCAGACGAAAAAGATTTCAAAGAAACTTAATTTGACTCCTCATTGACACAAAAGTTAGACCAGACTACACCAATTTTTAAAACGGTGCATCCAACACCACCCGTACATAGAGCGGACGTAAGCAAAGAAGCAACCTTGTTAGCCAGCGAAAATTTGTTTCATGCAACGATGCTTGAGCGTAGCAATTTGCCAGGATGTGCCGATTGAGTGAGGGAAGCGAACGAAAATCGGTGCTTGTTATCCAACGGTGCATCCAACAACAGCCGTGCGTAGCCTCATTGGCGATTTCTTTCTTCTGGAGGTTTATGAAAAACGTGGACATTGGTCATTTTGTTACATTGTTTTTAGAACTACAACTCAATTGCGTTGTAATGAGTTGAACATTATAACTCATTAACATTATTAGTACACACTGCTGTATTTTTTATTCATTACTCTCATTGTTACTCGTTTGATAATGTGAATATTTTTTCTTTTCTTTTACAGGTAAGTTTCAGAATGATGGAGAGCCTTCATGGATAAATTACACAAAGTTTCCTGGAACAAGATGACAGTTCGGTAAGAATTCCTACCACAACTATACATTAGTAATACCACTGAGTATAATAATTATCTCGCTTGCTACCATGGTGGAAGTTAGAGTAGCCGGGTATAATCGACCAAGTGGGGTACCCGATTATACATCGGGATATAACTAGGGACCTTTTCGGTGCACACATGTGCAACTTGCCGAGCTAAGCTTAAACCAGATGACAACAGCTAGCCAGTGGCCGCGGCTTTTGACTATACTAGTAGGAGAACTCGACGTATCTATTATAATTTTCGTATTTTAACATCACACTTTATAATTTCCTGGCTAGTATCTGATAATTTTCCTTCGGCGATCTATTGGCATAAATAATGTTTTATCTATTGGCATAAATAATTTTTTATTTTGCCGCCAATCAAAATACCGCTAAATTTTAGTCATTGATATTACCAAACGATTAAAAATTAATCCCGGCACAAACACAAAGCCATCTATTGGCGGATTTCAGCATTGCGTGGTTGATGCGGCGCGCTGAACCGGGAAAAAGTCGCCAACGCTGCATCGCCTGTGAATTCTCGATGGATACAAATAATTTTACAAACTGATAGACCGGAATGCCAATAAAACGGAACATTACGTTATATGTATTAATAAACACAAGGAATGTTTACTGTTTAGTCCCTTTTGTTATTGTTTATTTTGAATTGTGACGTACTCCAGTAAAACAGCCCTCTCAAACGGTCGGGGCTAAAAAAGCTGGTCGTGTAGACATGATGAAACTCGGTGGGAGGGTAGCCCTCGTCCGTACGCGCATTTCAAGCTTATCCCCAGCTTTTTGCCTATAATGTGGCTAAAAATGTTTTCGCACTCAGGTTAAAACTAACTAATGCTAATTAATTTTAAATTATACCCCTCGCGCTCCGCGGTCGGGATATAATTTCAAACGAATTAGCATTCGTACGTTTTAATGTCAAGTTACAGGCTTCATGCGAAAACTGTCGTACGTATTATCGACAAAAGCTGTAGGGCTATTCCTACTGATTTTCCGATAACTATCGCCTTAACACCTCCATCGTGCTTTTGTTACGACGAGGTATTGCCGCAGAAAAGACCATTCAAGCCTACTTTAAGCGTAAATCATTTTTCCAATTACTCGTTGCATTTCTAAATGGATAAAAACACCTCGCGCAGTTTCTCTATATTTTTATTTTTATTTCGGAATTCTACTCGTTATTATCGACAAATTGGCGAAAAATTAAGAAAAAATAACCAGTATTTCTGCCTCGTCTGCCGGTATTAAACCAGGTAGAACTGCTGGATATTTTTTCTTCGTTTAAAATACCTGTCGCTCTGCTTAAATTTATATATATATGTTTCGCTGAGGAGCAGACTTAATCATGATGGTGAGGGATCATGACTTCCGCCTGAAGCGAGCAGGACATCCGGCCAGAACCGAGCAGGCGAGCAGCCTTTGCATTCTACCGCGGGTGGAGGGCGTGAGGAGGTGTCTGTTTGCTAGAACGGCGTATGTTACGCCGGAGTCAGCTAGTGTTAGATTATTTCGTTAAAAGCAAAATTCAAGCGAGCTGCTTGTCTTTAACATTAGCACCAACCTCAGTCACAGTGCAGTGTTCCGAGTTGGTTGCCACTGCGGCACTCATTACAGAGATGTTAAACAAAACCCCAAACATAGATCTTATCGTGTATCTGTACCTCCTGAAAAAATTGTAAAACCCCAGATTGGAGGACACACGCATCGTAGAATGCGTTTTCTGTGGTTGCTGTATAGGTGAGTGCGGTTTTAAGAGGCGCTAAAGAATGTGCCTTTCCGAACCTTCAACATAGTTCGACAAGTTCATTCCCAACCGCAAATGACGTCATATCTACGCGCCTGAATTCGACGACGAACAATTTAACTCGGCACATTCTGAGGTGGTGGTAGCCCCGCTTAGAACGTTTTCCTGAATACGATTTTTTTTCCTCTGACACTATCCGTCATTTCAATAACCTCACTTACTTTAGCTAAACGAAAAAATTGGACGAATTTCAATTTTGATACCTTTTTCTGTTGTGGTGGTAGGGAGGGGAAGATGAGGGGGGGGGGGGGGTGTAAGGTCCTGAATACAAAACGGCCCATATCCTTTTTTTTTTCCCAATTTTTTTTTTTTTTTTTTTGTACTATTCCGTTATCAACATCTTTTGCTTGAAAAATCGTGCGGGAACGTGCGGATCGTTGAACGCCCACCCAATGGATTAAATTCCCGCCGTTCGTCACCGAAATTTTATTTTTATTTTTTATTTTTTTAAGGGGGAAAAAAGGTATTGAGGCACGGTGGCAAGGGATGAGACGATTCAGAACTGTAGTCAACACAGAAGGTTAGGAAATAAGTTATAGCGATTGCTTACACTAGATAGAATACTTTGCAAACAGATTCCTTCACAGAAATTAATACAACTGTTTCGACAATCGCGTACCACATTTGTCAAACTAATGCTGAAGGCGTAACTTTCTGCGAGAGAGCAGCTTACGTAAGGCTTCAACCAATTTATTTAAAGGGCTTCAAAGGGTTTAACGAATTTAACCAATTTACCAAATTTATGCGTGTTAAGAACAACAATGAAAGAAAAATGTTGTTGTTTTTTCGGGGAGAGGGATAATCGTCGAACTGAAAAATCGCATAATTGGAAGACCGTATAACGGAAAACAGTATAACAAAATATCATCTAACAGGAAATTCGTATAATGGAAAAGCGTCTAACTGGAAATTCGTATAATGGAAAATCGTCTAATATCCCTACCTCGCTCGCGCTACCGCGCTCGCTGCGGCTATACGTATAACATCAGAAACCGCAGTTAGACGTTAATCCAGTTAGACGTTTATCCATTATACGATATTCCGTTTAGATGCTTTTCCAGATTTTTTATTTAGGCAGATTTTAGACAATTATCCCATTAGACGATTTTCCAGTTAGACGTTCGTCCGACGCCCCATTTTTTCCCTAGCATCTTAGCATGGTGTCGTAGCAATCTCAGTCGTGCTATTGTTATTGTTCTGAACGGAGCGTCTGCATTGTTGATTGGGATGGTAGGCCTAAGTCGCAGTGTCACGAGGTAAAAATAATTTACAGCGAAAAAATTATTTCATTTTTTTTTCTGGCACATAACCAGGTTGTTTTCTGGCACTCAAGAACAGCTGGAAATGCTTGGAATCTTCAGTTCATGGTCCGTAACTCACTACGTTTTTATGACTACTAGAAAACACGCTTATAGCACTGCGCTTTGAAAAACTTCAAATCCAATGCCAGTTTACAAGACGGAAGACACGATTTGCCAATTACTTGCAAAGGGAGATTGCGATTTTCCCTGTGGGGTATAGCGGACGTGTCCCACTCTTCTCCGCATACGTGTATGTAGAAAACAGGGTCACCACAAAACCCGTAACCAAACGTATGCGAGTCTTTGTGGTTACTACAACGACAAACAGAATTATTTTCCAAAAATACAAGTGGCGTCAAGACAAATTGGTGGGGGGGGGGGGGTTGTCTGGTGACTGGTGAATTTGTTAACGAATTTCCTTGAAATTTGCCAGTCTCGAAGCGCTTGAAAGGTGTTTACATGACTAAAGACGAATCGCATTAAAATTCTTCTTTACTCACGTAAACACTTTCAAGGACTTTACCAACCCCCCCCCCTCCCCCAGATCGCTTTCATTGTGACGCCAGACTTGAGAAAGACCCACCTTGATACGTGTAACCCTTTCGTATAAACAATAGGATTTTTTTTTTCATGCATCTTAAATGCTGTCGTTTGATGTTGGAAGTCCTATCCTGATCAACGCGTTATTTATTGCACCTAACATTTTTTACTGTTAACAAGTTTATGAAGCCGACATGATTCGCCCTGATCTTGAGTCGAAGTCAATAATAAATTCTGTACAGTACGCTTAGTACCTGTATACAATTTTGGTTTTATTTCTCATTTAATTTTTTTTCTCATACTACATTGTTTTAATACGGGTTGAGAAGAGGATTAGTCCCTCCCTTGCGTGTAACCATAGAAACGAGCTGGCCCCCGGCGTAACATACGCCGTTCTAGCAAACAGCCACCTCCTCACGCCCCAACCTGCCCTCCCCCTCTCCCCGCGCTGGAATGCGAAGGCTGCTCACCTGATCGCTTCTGGCCGGACGTCATGATCCCACACCATCATCATTAAGTCTGCTCCTAAGGGAAATATATATATATATAGATTGCTTTTCATGCGACTTAAATGCTGTTCTTTGTTGGCTAGCTAGGAGTTATCCCCCCCTCCCCCCGGGTTCCTTTCCTGACCAGAGCATTTGTTGCACCTCAGGTTATTATTACTATTAAACCACAATTGGTTAAAACTACCATATTACAGAAATTCGTATGGTAAGAGAGGAACGAATTTTTTAATACCAAATATATTTAATAAACTGCCAGAAGAACTGACAAATTTGAAAATGAAAAATTTCAAACAAACGATAAGAGCTTATGTACTCATTCAATAACTGGCTATTTGCAAGTTTCTAGTTTACGTTATCTTAAGACAACTAAAATTTTTTAACACTACTGTTAACTTTTACACTGGAAATAAAACCTGTAATTTATGCACATACAAATACATTAGTATTTCGGGGAGAGTGTGGTAATAAAATTATTAATATTATTATTGTTATTATTTGTACTAATTTTATAAAAAAACAGTACTAATTTGTAGTAAATTTAAAGAACAAAGTACGAAATCTACTAGGATTTAAAACCTGTTGAATTTTGAACATACAAAAATGTATATTCTATTATACCACACGCCATGGCTGTTTGCTGTGACGTGTATATCACGTGACTGGGCTAGTCCAATCAGACGGCCAAACAGTCGTTGTTCTCGTTCGTCATTGGCTAACTCATGGTGACGTCACGGCAAACAGCCATTGCGCATGGTTTAAGCCATTGTTATTTTACAAAAGACTTGATTACCTTTCGTACATTTCGTGTATGAATGTATGAAAGAATACCTGTTGGCAAAAAGCCATCTCTGATTCATTCTTATGGGAAACGGACGTTATCATATCAGATCCTATTTTGCTTCCAGAGATGAGCTAGGAAGTTCACAGATTGTTTACAGCGTTAAACGACGGTTAAAAAATTAGATTTTAAAATTATGAATTTAACCGAATTATTATTATTTTTTTTTAACTCCTTACACGGTATATTTTAAACACTTTGTGTATTTGTACACACCAAGATTTTTAGACTTGTTTTAATTTTATAGATTTTTTTTATTGTGCACTGATTTTCTGAATAAACATTATTATTATTATTATTATTGATGAGATCTTATGTTAAAAATAACATTTTAAGCATTTCACAATTGAGAGATTTGTGCATTATTCAGATTTTTTGTTTGCTTTCGAAAACAATAGACAGAAACTTCGAAATCGTCGGTTAAATACAAAATGGAAAAATGAATATGGTACTAAATAAAAAGTCCTACTTTTTGCCATCTATTTTTAATAAATTAGCAGCAAATATTTTATCAATTAATAATTACAATGCACTTAATAAAGCATTAAAAACACGCGTGATGCACGATTTAACATAGATATAAAGTAAGAATGTTGTATAATTTGTGAATAATGTCTATTTCCATTTTTGTTGTTGTTACTCAACATTTTTTAAATTGTACATTGATTTAGTTTTAATTCGAGTTTTCTTTTAAATTCATACTTTTTAACTTAATTGTGTGATGTTAATTGCGTGTCATGTTTTAACGTGTACATGTCTTTAAATTTATTGTGTGCGCAGTGTATCTTGAGTGCTGCAAGTATTTTGTGAGCGGCTACGTCTTCCTGGAGGGGGTGGCTGTAATCGATGGCCGCCATTGTTTTTGTAACCATCTTGGATATCAACAAGACACTCTGCTACTGAAAACGTACAATCGATTATCTGTGTTCGTTCTGCGGAGAACTCAAGATAGGCCGCGCACACTATACTTGCATTAAATATTAATATTAAATACAAAAATTAAACTATATAATAAGTGAAATAGCTGAATAAGGAATTATTATGAATGTTATTTAAATATTTAAATTTTGTAAACTGTAGTGTATTGCTGTTCACACAAGTTTTTCTAAAAACTTCGAACATTATCAGCAATAAAGATATTGTCATATATAAAAAAAATTATTATTATTATTGTGTAGTCTTATACGTATTTTGAGTGAAATACCGTGTTCTTATTTAAAGACAGTTAAATTGTTCATTTTTTTCGCTAATAGAATCAGTCCCAATTTCTTAATCAGTTAATGAAATTGCAACCACTACGGGATTTGCTAAGCGTGTGGATGTGAATGTGTAGTAATTGATTACCTGTTTGTTACGTACGATAAACTTTAATACACCGCAAGCTCAAAGCAGGTACAAGTAGCGCCAGTTTTCGCTACCCTTGGCGAAATCGCGAACTGTACAGACAATCGCGCTGGTAAAAAACTAGCTGAGCTTTCCAAATCACTTGCTGCCCCTCTTCCGTTAAGCGTGGCTTTCCTGCGGCACACACGAGCAATAATTTGCCTTCTTTAGGGGGGAGTTTTTGATGGCAGGTCCATCGTTTCGCGCCGTCTCGCCCGCTTCTCTGCAAACGATTGTTACGTAAGAAAGCGTGCGTGGAACTGTATAAATCATGGAATCCGAAATCTGAGGGTCCATATATGGAGAATATGGGCGTTCTGATTACAGGCGTTCGCCACTGAACAAAATCCGTGAAGGAATGCCGCTCCTGGAATTAAAAAAAAAAGCAAAAAAAAATCTAAATAGGCCTAAACTAAACGAAACTATTCAGTGCGCGGCGTATCTTGAGTCCTGGAATATTTTATGAGCGGCTACGTTTTCCTGGAGGGAGCGGATTTAATCGACGGCCGCCATTGTTTTTGTAACCATCTTGGATATCAACAAGGCACTCTGCTGCCAAAAACGTACAATCGATGATCAGTGTTCGTTCTGCGGCGAACTCAAGATAGGCCGCGCACACTTTAACTTATCGTGCTCAGTTGTTTCTGTGTTACGATCAAATGTAAATACAACGGGCACTTTATTGGAAATATAATTAATCAGCGACCAGGAATTATACTAAAATGACAATTTTCTTCAGGATGTTCAAGAAACGATTTACAATTATATTTTCATGAGGAGCTCACAATCAATACTTACACTAAAGCAAAACCATGAAACGACCAAAAGGGGTGATATCATACAAAAACCCCATAAGGATAAAGGGACTCGTCAAGTTTTCGCCATAGAAAGTAGTGATATCTCAGCCAAAATGGCTGCCACCAAGTTTCCGTCCCAACCCTGATCACTCAATCTTATGCTGACACCTCGGTGTTGTCAGTTAAGCTTGAGTGATCACGGTTTGGACCACAAACTTGTTGGAAGCCATTTTGGCTCTGATATCACTACGTTCTATGGCGAAACTTTATGGGTACCTTTACCGTTATGGGGTTTATGTATGATCAAGGTTTTATGGTTTCTATTATTTGCTGCAACAATATATTAAATATAGTTTTGTATATATTTTTATTGAACAACTACGGTTAAAGACGATTAAAATGGTACAGTTGTTCCAGAAGACGTTTCTTATGCTAACCTCTTTTTTTTTTTTTTTGGCCTTATTTTTGGGCTAAATAACTTGACAGCGATACAGTATCCTGCTGAGAATAGCGGCATAATAAAACCTGTCGAAATAAAAATTAAAGTGTGCTTATCGCTTAATTTTTGGCGAAATTATCACACAAAAAATCTCGGGTATTACCACAACTGTATCACGGGTGATCGGAGCCGGTCGTGACCTCGCCACATTGCTTACGGATTTTTCGGAGGCTGAATTTGTAGTTCAAAAGTCGGAGAAACTGACCAATCCGTTTCAACGTTTCCAGTTTCTAACGGAAACACACTTACGGTGTTCATAGTTGCGTTTCGGGGGGGGGGGGGAGACTGCCACCCTTCATACCCAAACTTTAATCTGGCAAAAGGACACAAGTACGGCATTAATTATGATTGAAAAGATTCTGGAAACTGACTTTTTTAAACATTTCAGAATGCTAAAATTGTTCAAAAATGAGTTTTGTTCACAGGGGCTGCAAGGGATTTA
>JAHWFP010172733.1:22847-37115 GCA_023313725.1 Lithobius niger
CCCCCCCCCCCCCCCCCCCCACCCCTTTAGACGCCTTAGTTAAATTCTCAGACCCAATTTTGTATTCTCCCTCCCCACCCACTCATGCTCACGAAAAAACAACAAATATTCCTTACTGCTCCAATGGGTGATCATAAAGCGTCACCAAGCATTTTTTTTTTATAGTAATCACGAAACATTCAAAGATCTTCATTGCTCCCTATTGGAAGGACGACAGACGTAAATAACCCCTTAATCACAGACAGACAAGAGGGCAGTAAGTTACGAACCATAAGCGCCATTGTCCAGGTTTGGCAGTCTTTTTGTCGCTGCAGTTGCAGACAAAGTGGCGGTGTTGTCCCGTTTCCATTAATTGGTCACACCAACCTGACACATGGTTTCTTTTTGAGGGGAGGAATTCCCTCCTTAATGCCTTTGTCGTCGCTGGTCAGTTACGGTCCGCCATGTGCTTGAGGAATGTCGCCATATTCCACGAGATTTAGCGAGATTCCACGAGATTCAGTTGGGCGATCCGGATTTTTTTTTAAATTTTTACAGGACGTACAGATGTGTGATAAACATCTTGATTTGGGGTTTGTGTAACGTCTCTGAAATGTGTGGCGCAGTGGCAACCCGGACTACTGCACTGTGACTGAGGTTGGCGCTAATGTTGTAGCTGTCGACCCCCCATTAAGGTTCACCCCCCCCCCCACCCCTCCTTAATCACCATTGTCCCCCGCTTCTGCATTACAGTTATAATAACAACAACACTTATGCGCAAATGTAACAGTAGTTACCCTCCTTGCCGATCTGTGAAAGGAGCTTGGCCCTTAATAAAAGTTGAGGGCTATACATTTACACACACACACACCCCACATCCCTCACATAATCATAATATCGAGGCACGCAGACGAGTGGGGCTACGCAAGAATGGAATGAAAGGGTTATTCAATTATGATCCACCCTTCGATTATCCATAACCTCGTCCAGCTGCAGGAGGGGGGTGGGGGTTAACGGCAGGGTGCACCAAGGAAGAGTAAGCGAGGTGGTGGTGGTGGTTCCTCATCTCTGACAATAGGATGAGGCCCGTATTGTGTGTGAGAAAGGGTCGAGCCCGAATATTGATCTTTTCGGTCTGGAAATGTGTTAAGAACCCCTTCCCGGACTCCGTGGGGACCTGCGATTGGACATAAACGAAATCTGACTGTCCGAAAAAACCCCGGATGGAGCCACAACCCCCATTTGACCAACACCTAGCAAGGGTTAAAAGGGAGACATGAATGCATGGAAGATTGAGAAATGGGAATAAGAGGGTGGAAGAGGCTACTCGGCATGTGACAGTCAATTTGCATGGCTGCGGGCGGTCGGCGTGGTCGTCCCATCCCTCCCTTCATCCCCCATACTGTGGTTACGTTGAATGGGCAGGCCTATCGACCTCCAATACGGACTGGGATGTCAGCCGGATTTTGGGCCTATGTGTACAAAGCTGGTTTGGGATTTCGATTTCAAAATTGGAAAAAAAAAGTTAGGGGCTAACTTTGGAGAATGTTAGGTAGAGATTTGAGCAATTTTCGGTGAATGTAATATTGCGTTTGAGTGGTTGCTGTGTTGAGCAGACGATTGCTTTTTGCCCTTTTGCACTAACAAACAACTTTTATACCTTGCCATCAAGAAGAAGTTGAAAAAACTACTTCGAGTTTTAACGGGCAATACGGAGGACGTTGTTATAGGTCCCCCAGGACTGCGAATTACATGAACAAGCCCAACCATATGGTTAGAGTGGTAGGCTTCAAGCCAAGTGAACGCCTGATCGAATCTCGTACCGACTAGGGTACAAAACACTCCTCCCCCCCCCCCCCTCAAAACCCGAAAGGCTAATCAGGGTTTTGAAGGATGGGAGGGGGTGTTTTTCTTAACTATCTCCTGCATCCTTAAAAACAATCGGGGAACAGTTCCGAATTGCTGTTTTTAAAGAATTCTCGTTATTTTTTAGTTAATTTTCAAATTTCACTAGCCGCGACTCATCAATTTTCGCTGTTCCTATCCGTTTTCCTTTTCGTTTGTTGGGTGGCCTCTCGTTTGGTCGTCTGAGCAGACATTTTTTAAAAAAATGCATATATTTCTAGAGGCTTGCGACGTCTCAATTCTTATTGATTTTCCTAAATAGGCACCGTTTATCAAAGTATGGGCGCAAACAACCATTGTGTTGACGTCCCCTTTCTTTCATGTCCTCCTTTCCTTCTTGTTGATGAAATGGTCCAATTTCGAACCTTACTAGAAGTAATAGAAAGGATGAAGTTTTTAGAAAGAAATGGGTAAATCCCATGGTGCGAAACTTCCGATGAACCTGTGTCGGCCAACATAATATCCATAATATATCCCACAGCCCCTGAAGTGGAGGCTTGTAGTCTTTCACGCTATACTGGCCAGCACGTTGACTTACGCAGGGTCCCCTCTCCAGCCACCACGATGATGAAAGTGAAACTTTAACGATACTCGGCGTGTGTGACTATACCATTGAACGCCGAATGAACGAGTCAAATTCGTAGCAGTATTTTGTTTGACAGACAGCCCGAGGAAATTTATTGGCTACATTTCTCCTCTACATCAGCTTAAAGTACACGTACAGTATTAAAATCTAAAACGTAACAATTTCGCATTCTAAAATATTTATCGTTGTCCAACGTCGGTTCTATTTACTTGGCGCTCGACTGCCGTGGGGCTATACTGAACCTATATATCGCGTTATGGAAATAGTATTTTAAATTTTGTATTGCGTCACAGCAGGAATCAGCACGCCCCCCCCCCTCCCCCTCCTCCGGATTTTTCATTCCGTATGTATGTCATCTATATGGCAACGCAAAATACGAAACCCACTGCATAAATAAATAATTAACGTAGCTGGGATTTACAGTACGTCCGTTGGTCATGTATTGCGTGGTATAAAACTGGTTAGTACAATTTAAAACCAAGCGATATTTTTTGGTACATTATAAAAAGAGTCGTTCGTTACGCATTAATTACGAATTAAGCACGATTAAGTCTTCCGGGGTGGGTTAAGTTAGGAATTTTTTTTTGGGGGGGGGGTGAAGGGATGGACCGGACGAATTTGGAGTTTGCTTATTTACGCTTGCAAAAAGGTTAAAAGGAGTACATAAATATTTCTGCAAGATTCCTAAAGTATAGAGGCAGTTTTCGTGGGAAAATACCATTGGTCTAAAATTACAACTGTCAATATCTAAAATCATTAAAAACGTATGGTGTGCGTGCGTGTTTGCGTGCGTGTTTGCGTGCGTGTACCGCTACTCCTCTTGAATCAAGGCACCTACAAAGATACCTAATTGTCCCACTGCTTTCCTACTTCCGAATTTATTCTTTTTCCAATTAGTCCCCAGATTTGGTACTTGTGATCTCTGGAAGAATGTGTATTCGCAGTTTGACAAGTTTGTTATTTTCTAGTATTTCCAAACGTTTTTTTATCCTTCATATAAGTAAACAGCCAACCGTCTTTTTAGACAGCAGCAACAATAACGCCATATTGGATTCGGAGCTGGCATCTGGCGTCGGTCGTTGAGCTAGCTGGAAGGGGCACTGGATGAAAATGGAGGCAAACAAAACTTGCGTAAAGCCGATGCTGTGACAGCGGCTTCCTCAGGTCTAAAAATGCGCAATTTTTTTTTTGATGTACTACGTTTCTCAGCGTATTAAACATAATTTAGCAGACTGGTTGCTGATTGGCCGGTGCCTCGGTGACTTACGTGCGCGTACTGGGTCACACGAAACGGCACAATGCGAACTGAATATTACAATTAACGTCATTTTGTCCAAAGCCATACACCAATGAAACGCAGAACAAGGTTACAAATCTGAAACGAATAGATTCCATTTGCCGGATATTGCATCAGGCTGCAGCTGCCAACAATTAAAAAAAAATCACATATATTTAGGCCTAAGAAAGCCGCACTCACAGACTAGCTCGACTAAAAGACGCCCTTGTTTTTTTTTTATTTTTTTTTTACCTCCATGTGTCCCTTCCAGCTAGCTCAACGACTGGCTCCCCTGACGCAACTCTGCAGGGATTGTGGTGTTACTGCGCCTGCGCTATTTACGCGGCCATTTCGACAAAGTAAGAAAACGACTCAAGTGTCGTCATGTGGCCGGGATTCGAACCCAGGTCGTCCAAATATTTTTCTGTCCAGATGACCCCGCACAATGATTTTTTAAAACTTCAGAATTACTTTGTGAGAGAACAGAAGTAACGGTTTAAAAATTTCCACAGACTGGCACAAAACTCACAAAAAAACACATATATCAAGCGATTTTTAATTTTCGGTCTTAATTTTCGGTCGCAAAAAAGAACACAGTAATAAAACGAGAAAAAAAGAGCTGCCACGGTGAGTTGCTGCTCTTCGTTTTAATATTGTGTTCTTTGTTTGTGGAAAAGCCCGTAAATTAGGACTGAAAATTAAAAATTTCGTGGTTTGTATATTCTTGCGAGATTTGTGCCGGTAAGTGGGCATGTTTCAACCGTTAATGATTTTTACTGCGGTCCCCGGACGCTACGACGGGTAATTGTTTACTGATCATCCTACTGCAGTTTCATTTCTCTTCACGTATCCTCAGGTGCGACGCTAAGGGGGGAGTACGTGGGGGGAGGGGGGGCGCAGGCCTCCCTAAAATTTTGGCCGCCTCCCTTGGCGCCGCCCCCCCCCCCTCCCTTACCCTACCATCAGATCAAAATCAAACGTATAAACGAAGCAAATGCTTGAGATCACACTATCAATAATTGCCTATGGTTGTTACTGTGCGAGTTGTAAAATCAGAACCTTTTTCAGCTGGATATAAAAATATCCCCCCCCCCCCCCCAAAAAAAAGGGGGTAGGAAACAGTTAAGAACGTTGGGGGTGAAAAAAAGAATGCAAAAGTGTTATTTTTAATGTTTTTTTTGGGGGGGGGGACTGCAAAAGTAGAATTTTTCGGTCCACACCATCATGGCTAAAATTGCTGCCCCGCTATCGCCTCCCTAATAAAGTAATTCTAGCGTCGTGCCTGCATACCCTTCCGTTTTCAAGAAGTCATTTTGCTATTGTCGTTTAATTTCTCCCTTTTTTACCACCTTTTCTATCTCTAACCTCTTTAAAATGTCTTTGGTTTTATGCGAAAGTCTGTTGGCATATAAAATGTTTGCTCCGTCTTCCGCTCGGGCCTTCAACAAGCTCTTAGTCTACTGGCCGACATTTTCTATTCTAGTGTATTCCATTCCATTCTGTGTCTGAATGACGCTAACTACCATGACCGTTCTATATTGCGCGCGCGGTAACAAAACCACCTGTCTCGCTCTTTTCTCTTTCCCCCTCCTCGGGCGCCATAGTGAAACGGACGCGCGCGCTATAGAGCAGTAGCGGCAGCTCGTGCATCTCACTCACAATTTCAGTCGATCCGCGTGCTCGGTAGTGTTCGGTGCTCGCTCGCCCCTTGCCGGCTGTGTTGCTGTTCTGTTCGCTACGATTTTTAGCAGTGGTGTGTGTTGTACGGGAGCAAAAAATTGGAAACAATCGTTCATAACACCGCACGTCGCATCTTCATCCATGATCCGACGACGCTTGTGTTCCACGACTTCCCACTACTAACAAGGTAAAAACAAATTTCGGTTTCGATAGTGGGTGTTTTGTGCTGTACAGGAAAGCGTGCCGATGCGCGGTGGTGATGTTCGGGCAGCGAACGGGAGATTGCGAGGCGCCGGATCACGGCGTGTGCGGTGGGTAATTGTGTCGTAAAGCACAGCCTGTGTAATTTTGTATGTGTGACGGGTGAATGAGTGTTTGATTATGACTGCTGTTGTAGCTTTTTAAGGCAAGGTATGTGTGTTTCGATATCAAGTGATTGTTTCCACCGGTGATTTGAGTTGAGTGATGATTTAACATGACGTTGCTCGTTAATCAATTTAACCTTTAAACTGTGGTAAAATGCTAAACTTAAAGCCTAATTTCGTCAATTGAGTTTAGGTAAGCAACACAACGATAGGCAAGGTTGTGTTTAAGATTGTTTACAAACTGGAATTTTATTCTTCATTAGGGTGCCGGTACTTGAATGTTTTTTTCAGACTGTACACCGTAATTCTAAAAGCGATACGGTTTTATAAATTTTTTAACACCCTGCTTGATTTGAATGGGATCACCCGTTGATTTGAATTGATTTATTGTGCATATCTGACGTCTACGATTTTAAAAAGAAAGACTTTACACGCAAGAATGTTTTCATTCAAGAAAACGTGGTGGTCAGGTTACCCTTGCAGATAATCATCCCTGTAGTTACCCTTGTAGTTATCGTGTGGTAGTAATTAATGCCACGCGACGAAAGGTGCATGAAGTATGGTGCGATCCCTAGTGTGATTGTCCGTTATAATTGAGGCTTATCGAACATGAAGATTAATGACCCTCCTTGGAATAAGCAATAATTCAAAATCACTAGGAAACGGATAATCGAAGAGGAATCAGCATTAAACCGTGCCCGTGTCCGAAAATAAGCAATACTAATCACAAAAAGTAGGAAAAGACATTTGTCCTACTGGGGCACGAACTCAAGATCTTCCATTTACCGATCGGGCACTCTTAGTGACTCCGATACCGGAAGTACCCCACGGGCATACCTGTAATGTGTGGAGTAATGGCATTTCGGGTCACTGCACTGTGTCTGAGGTTGGCGCTAGTGACCTATCTGTCGACGCGCCATTAAGCCTCAACCTCCCCCCCCCCTCCCTCACACGCTCCCGATCGAAGAATATGACTTGTCTTCCGTTCTCAGATTAGTGAGTCTTGTGTTTTCATACCACCATTTTTAGTCTTAACTATCTCACAGATAAGGGTGGAGGTTCTGTGCGTTTTAAAAAAAAAAATTTTAGATTGCTAGATCCGAAGCTTAGGAAGCTTCATATTCCCGCCACGGTCGCCACTTTTTTTGTGTATTTAATTTGAAACAAAACCCACAGGGATGAAAGAAGCCACCTAGTTTCAGCCAATCAAAGTAATGATATCCGAACAAAAATGGCTGCTACCAAGTTGCTTCATTAATTGCCAAACTTATCCCACCGACTATTATTAGATCAGAGGTTATATGAACAACCTAAACGTTGCTGCAACCCGTAGTAAAAGTCGGTGGGATTAACTTGGCAATATTAACGTAATACTTGGTGGCAGCCATTTTTGTTCTGATATCACTACTTTGATTGGCTGAAACTTGGCGGGTTCTTTCATCCTTGTGGGTTTTGTGTTTTTTATTTTATTTTTGGTGATATCTTATTTTTTGCCAGTGCACAGTTGTCTACTATCTGGCTAAGTTAGGTCGAACAATATTGAGTGGGAACGGAGTTATTAATGTTGTGTGTTTTGCTGGAGTGAGGACTTCAGTTATATAAATCGAAGCGTTTCCTGATTTGCTTTCAACCATCAACAATAAGTTGCGCGGCCATTTTTTTCTTTTTTAGTCGGTCGCATGATCGTGATTGGTTAAAAGTGACAACAATCAGAGCGATTAGGTGATTGTTCACCGAATGTTGCGCAGCCGTAATCAACGACGGACACAAGATTGGGATCCGATATAACAACGAACAGTGCTGTATAGAAACTGTCGGAAATTATGCGTGCACCTCGCGTGCAGGCTGCTTCACGTTGTTTATTTTAATCATCGTGTAGCTGAATTTAGTAGACTATACTGCTTTTTTTTATTACATTTTTCGGTTCAAATTGACCGAGAGCTACAAACAACCTATAAAACGATGCCAAACAATGATTTAACAATGGTCTTATCTCGTAAAATAAAAACACTAATTTCATCAAAGTAAGTAAAACAAAAGCTATTAAGTTCTGAACGAATATACACAAAATGCAATATTTTGGCCCCTTGATTAGAACTGTTCTCAGGACAATCAATCACAAAATTTCCAGCTTTTTGTGTGTGTGTGTGTGTGTGTGTGTGTGTGTATGATTATTTGCTTGATTTGTTTCTATCTAGGGACAAAATCATTGCATTGGTATTTCCATTGTTGTGAATACGAAAAAAACGGGTGCTTATAAAACATTGTGTTAATTAAGAACGACAATTATTGGACAGTACTTAGACTCTGTTTCAGCGTGTGACAGATTACAGAAACCAGCTCGCCGATTTGTTGTACTACTAAATGCAACCACCTTAAAGGTTGCCTATGGAGGCTGTGATGCTGGGGCGAGTCTAGGCAACAGCGAATTGCGTTTCACTACTGCAACTTAAAGGAGAGAGCAAAACCCCCCATTTGGCGAACTGTTATCAGTACTGTGGCGATTTCTGGTTCCTGACTGTAGCTTCCTGACATCAACACCACAGTTAAGGGACTAACATTTAATTGTTACATGGGCACTATACAGGCGGATGGACGGATTCCCTTACCTGGGTCAGGGCGAATTCCGAATTTGGTCGATGGAAATGAGGCTAAGAGTTGTACGTAGTTCAGTCTGCGGGAAGTCCTGGGTTCGAGTCCCAGTCGGGGCAGTTGTCTTTTTTTCTTTCTCAGATCGCGTATCCTCACAAGACCAGTCCTTAATTCAGACTGCTTGCTTCGTTTACCCTTTACCTTGTGATTTCTTCTTTATTTAAGTCGTAGTTCAGTTGAATTGATGTTTTTATTATATTCTGAGCTTTAGTGTGCTCGGCCCGCGTGATTTAAACGGGCTACTTTGACATAGGCTTGAGGCCTTAAATGGAATGCCATGGATTCTAGGCTTGCTTGGGGTTGGAAGCAATTGATGCGGTTTTGGGGGTTACCAATTGGTTTAAGTATGGATTTGAATTAAAATGGGGTTGCAGTGCTCCACAAGCAACTGACATACTCTGGTTTGAGTTTAAGTTGGGGACTAAGGGCAAAAATGGAAATAACTATTAATTTGGCCGAAATTGCCTTGTGATGCGGGCAGTTTGGAGTATCGTGGTGAAATAGTACTTTTTTTTGGCTCAAAAACTAATTGTTGGGAGCACTGGGCAGAAGATCAAGCAAGGCCGAGCCAGAACAATTGGTAACGAATTTCATCACAGATAATTTTACGTCGCATATTGTTGCAACAATTGATCGAAAATAGTCATCTCTACTAATGAATGTCAACTTGAAGTGATAATGGGCTGTTACAAAATGACATCATGAAGACATTAGGCAATGGGTTGTCACAGATGACGTCATCGGTGCGACTTCGTTGGAGTGGCATACATTCAACATATGAGGTCCGAAATTAATCTGTCAACAGCACATAATGTGAAAGTACCATTACGTTCCTTGAATAACATGTTTTCCTTGTTGTGCAAGAAATATAAAATGAACACGCTCAGCTTCCATTGCTATACTGACCAAAGGAGAGACGCGTGACGTCATACCGAATCGAACGTGCTCATCTTCCACCACGTGATGACGAGAGCTCATATTCACTTTTTGATCATTTTTTAAGTACATAATGAATTTAGGCCTAATCTAAATTTGTTCGCGAATGGTCGAAACTTAGGATGTCATCTCTCGATCGGACAGGGTATTTATGAAATTTGCCTCGGGGTCACCGGTGATCGTCAGCGAAAGCACAAAAGCGTGACTATGTTTGCGAGAGGTAGCGTACGAGGGTGTTCGCCCTTGTATGCGAATCGTACGAGCCGAGAAACAAGATGGCGGCTTTCTTTCGTGGATCGCTGATTGAGATGTATAGTATAAGGAATACAGACGTACAGGAGTTTAAACGTTGGGGATCCTCGAAAAGTGCTATCTAAAGCTTTGCTTACCAAAGTTGTGTAGTGTCGTTGTGTCCAGGTGCATGAAAACCAGTTCTTCGTACAGGTCCTCCGTGTCCCATAATCAATATGTCGACTCCAACTTAGGGAAAAATATCTCACGGAAAAAATTCTTTGCTTTTATGACCAAGTTTGGCTTGAAGTATCTTTTTTTTAATTAGTTCACGCCAATGCAAATTGAACAAACGGAACATAAAAGCCTAAATCCATGTAGGCCTAACTTTACGTGCCGCCATCCAGGAGATGGGGGGGGGAGGGTGGAATCTTTCATACTTCACACATGTAATCTATCCCCTACCAATTCGTGTAAAACAAAAACGGGGGGGGGGGCGGAATTGCCACCATCTTCTTTGGAGGGATGTACCCCTTCCTCTTCTCCCCCACGCCCCACTTCGTACCACCCCCCCCCACGACCTTTTAAACGGTCTTTACCGTAACTTTATAATCTGTGCGCTTGATGATGGCATTTTAAAGCGTATTGGAGAATTAGAACTAAAGGCACAAAAAATATATATCTTGGTTCTCCTAAGCACCCGCGTCAATAATTTACGGACCACATCCATGAAATTGCGAAAACTTATTTACTTGACTTAAATGTAAAAAAAAATAAAAAAAATTGCTCATTCTTATTGATCCAGTTTACCAACAATGAGCGTCGTAGATTTTTTTAAAGCTGGGTGGTTTGACTGTCTTCAAGAAAGAGGATTGGTCTAGGATAATGTGGTCATTCACGTAGTGAACTTTTATAACATTATTTTTAAAGTAATAGAAAAGTTCATCCGTTATCTTTTTAGAAAGGAATTTACAACAGCGCTCTTGCAGACTTCTTTCTTTAATAAATATGTAATAATCGGAGTAAAACTTGCACACAAAAGATGGCATGTCGCATCAAAATTTAGCAGAATACGAAAATAACAAAACAAACAAAAGACACCTGCCCGCACCAACGTTTCTTTTGTATACTTATGAGAACCAACGACTTTATTTTTCGCGGCCTAACGGATCGACTGCACGAGGACACGGTTTAAAAGATAACAGAGCTGTAACAAGCCATCTCAACGAACCTCGGCTGTATTAATGAACACCACGAAAAAAGCATCAGATTTTCCATAAATGAAGTTTATGGGTGGCGTTGGGTTTGTTAAATGTTTATTCGTTTTTACCTCGACGCTGTAAAGAAATAAACTGAACCAAAACTTGAAAGGAATTCCATGTTTTACGATTTTTTATGTTTGACCGTTGGACCGAAACGGCACGTGCACGGTGGATTTTACTGCCCGAACGGCCTTCATATCCTTCCACCTATTGAAGGGCCCTGTCTTTGCACCGATGACGTATGGGTTTGTTTGTTTGTTTCTGTTCCAGACCCTGTTTTTCGATTTTCTTTTCGTCCTTGTCTTCTTCCGAATTTTTTTTTTCGAGTTTAGGTGTAGTTGCTATGCTACTCGTTGCTGCCCGTTTTCGTGATTGGACGTGAAGGGGAAATTTTGTCAATTTGATCGTTTCCTGAGTTTTTTATTCCGACAGACTGAAATTGACGATTACGTATATAACTTATTGGCCGAGTGAGAGAAACGAAGGTGGTGGAATACTACACTGAATTTGGATTTTGTTTGCCTGTTTGGGACACGATTAGTATGACCCGATCAGAAATCTGTAAAACGCTACCAAAATTCCCAAAAACTACAGCGTATCACATCACAGGCAATAAATAAAAATGTCGCATTTCTAAAGATGTAAGCTTCAATTACGTTTTTTTTTTGCAGAGATGTCACTTTAAAAAATGTTGTTTGCTCCTAACAGCAAAGGATGAACCATAAGTTCATATTTGAAACAATATTTCTAATTTTCGATAGGATTATTTCCTCTCTTGGTCGCAACAAAACAGTGAACATGGCAGTGTATGATGCCAGAGAGTTCGAAAATGAAATCCTTTTTTTGCAAATAGCCAAAAAAAAAAAAAAAAATGCTGTTACTACAAATTTCTAAAATTTGAAACAAAGCTATCGCTTCTGTTAACATAACACATCAAATCCAGCATGTGGGGGCAGAATTACCCTTCACGCTCGTAAAGATCGATGTTGGATTCGTTTGCAGACCACTGGGCAGAAATACAAGTGTAGCACAGGGAAGAAATCCTACAGGCGAAGTAATTACGAAAAATTTGAATTAATTTTACAGCAAAATCGAAAACACTTCTAGTAGCAGTCGCTCGGCCGATCTAGATCATTTGGGGGTTTGGTTAACATCTCTGTAATGTGTGGCGCGCTTGCAACCCGGACCACTGCACTGAAACGGAGGTTGGCGCTTATGACGCAGCCGTCGACGCGTCATTAAACACCTCCTTCCTCCCCCCCACACTACAAAGCAAAAGTGATCACCAGAACTAAATTGTATGCTTGATTTTTAAAAAGTTGCTTAACCCTTTCAGAACCTCATGAACGACTAATAAATAAAAGAATGTAAAATACAGAGTCACGCGACGGAAAGCGAAAAAAAAACCTGGAAAATTTAAGTTAAAATTCGGGCCTAGAAAAGTGACACAAAGCAACCGAAATTAAAAAAAAAAATTAGCCTACATTAGCTTAAAAATTAGCGATCAGCCTACATTGTTCGTACCATTTTTATGATGTTCCTGAGGATCTAATTAAATTTAATACCATTAGTATGCCGAAAAAAAAACAAAAAACTTTACATTCTACAAAAGCGAAGATTTGTTGTACACGTGACTCTTCCTTAAATTTAGACTTTGATCCCCCCCCCCCTTTACTCCTGCAAAAAAAGTTCCCCTTTTTTTTGTTTATTAGCAATTATGCCTGATCTTGACCACACTCAACACTACATAACTTTTTTTTTAAGTTCAGTTTTTTTTTCTGAAATATTCGAATTTATTGTGCGCGCAGCGTATCTTGAGTCCTGCAGATATTTTATGAGCGGCTACATCTTCCTGGAGGGAGCGGCTTTCTTCGACGGCCGCCATTGTTTTTGTAACCATCTAGGATATCAACAAGGTGCTCTGCTATCGAAAACATACAATCGATTATCTGTATTCGTTTTGGGGCGAAGTCAAGATAGGCCGCGGACATTATAGGACTCACTTTTTATAACTCAGACGTGGACGTTATAGTCTTCAGACTAAGAAAAATTAAGAAAAACGAAAAAAGTTAGGACTTAACATTGTCACTTGTCCGTTTTTTTATGTGTCAATCAGTACACCCGCCCTCCCCCGCCCCCTACCAGGGCGGTACGTCAGAGTATTCATTGTGTTCGATTTCACACTGGGCCCTTGGCTTACGTGCAGGGCCGTACCCTCTAGTACTTCTGACGTAAATACTGACCATTAAAACGAAAAAGCCAAAAATAGCACACACACAAAAGCCACAAGTCAGACGAGAAAACATTAAAAAAAAAAATTAAAATGTCAGAAAAAAATAACGACTCACGGATCCTGAGTTTACTTGTTTCGTTACTGCATCAACCCCACCCCCGTGTTTTTACAATTTCGCGATCACGTGATACTACTGCAAGAGATGCACGACCACCATTTGGTGCCTCTCCGTAAAGTGCTGGTACCTTTTCTTGTCACCAGAGGTCTCTCGTGCACCATAGTTTCGATCAGTTTGTCGAACGGTGTCTCCCCGCTGTCACGCTCGGCTCCGCGCTACACTCCATAAATCTCTGATGTTTAAAAGCGGTAAAAAAAAAAAAGGAATTGAAAGCGAGTGAACAGCCGATGATCGATCGATTGGCACAAACGTTAATCTTTATTGAGTTTTGAAAAATGAAGTCGCTTTTATTTTTTTTTATTATTTTTCCATTTAAAAAACGGCATGTTTGCTTTCGAGATGAGTTTAAAGTTTGTTGCCTAGCTTTCAAACAAAATATTATCAATTTTTGTCGGAACTTAGGCTAAAAGTTCAATAATAATAAGACTTCATTTTCTCCCCTTAGCATGGACTGGATGTGGGGAGGGGGGGTGGGGGCTCCCCACCCCCAATTCCCACCAACCAAATTAAAAAGTCGGAAAAATGGCCCCAGTCAAAAATAACAGAAGTGGGGGGAGGATAACATTTACGAAAAACGGTGGTAAAGAGAGGAGGGGGGGGGGGGGATAAAGATGAAATTAGAAAAGAAAAACAAAAGTCTTGAAGTTTAGTGAGGATGGCATTCTCAACCATTAACTTTAACCACTAACTTCAACCACGATCGACAAGACTTAACTTCACCGACTAACTTCAACGATTAACTTCTACGACTAACTACAATGATGAACTTCATCGACTAAGTTAAACCACTAACTTAAACCACTAACTTCAACCACCAACTTCAATCACCAACTTCAATCACTAACTTTAATCACAAAATTCAATGACTAACTACAATATTTAACTTCATCGACTAACATCAACCACTAACTCCACCCACTAACTTCAACGACTAACAGGCGTATTCCAGATATCCACTCTAAGTGTGAGTGGGGCTAAAGTTGAG
>JAHWFP010172734.1:0-11222 GCA_023313725.1 Lithobius niger
GATATGGTCGTAAATGTTAAGTCTTATGTCAATTTATATGTTTTCGCTTTCTTCTCCTTCCCCTATTTAATCCTATTATTCGTAAGAGCTTATTAGCAACCCCCACCTTTCCATCACTAATGCATAGTTAGGGCGCCCCAACTACAAAACAACGAAAGCATGGTTATAATTGTGTTCTTAATTTAAAAAACAAAACAAACAAAAAAAACAAGTGTGAATATTGATAGGGTTGCGCTGTTAAAAATGTCATGTAATTCACTGTTTAATCATCAATCAGATATGAGGGCCTTGGACTTCTATTATTTTTGCATCACATTTTTCTATAATCACAGCTACAAATGCCCTGAGGTCAGGATTTAGCAATAGTCGTTTCGTCAAAAATTAATGCATTAATTATTCCATTCCATTTTGGACTTAAATGTCAGGCTGCTTGTCAGGGATCGAGAATTAAACCTCCAAGACCAAAGTCCGAAACCCTACCGCTCAGTCATACTGACATGGTCAAAAGTAAATGGCAATGGCGTATTGATTTTTCGACCGTTAGAGGGCAATTACATCCATTTTGACATGCGAATAGGAATACATAGGAATACGTTAATTAAATCCGATAAACAATTTCATTATTGCATCACCAAAACACATAATGGAAAGCCGCCATTGTTGCGCGGGGAAGAACTGAAATTAATGCCAACAGATGTCGCTACGCTGTTTACATTCCTAAGTGCCGATGGAAGTGCGACAGAAGCCCACTGTGAGAAAGGTCTGTTGGCTGTGAGTAGCTCAAGCGTTTGATAGTCTCTGACCAGTAATGTCGTGTTGTACGTTTACCAGTTATTTAAAAAAAAAAGAAGGGGGGGGGGGGGGAATCGTAACATGGATTTGTCTTCGAATCTACTCGGGCCAAATAACTTCATTTGAGAATGAATTTTTTTTCTAGTTCGCGAGAGGGCATTATCGATAGAAATTTAGGCCGTGGGCTGACTATCAAAAACAAGCTTAGATTTTAGGTTTATCTTATAACTAACGCATACCATGATTTTTTGATTTTATAATGTAAATCAAATATCTCTTAGCAGGAAATTACAAACTCCACCACTTTTTCGTGGTTTTGTATCCCTGGTGGCCGCCCTTTAGCCCCCCCCCCCTTCAAAATAATGTAACTCCGTCCCTAATTGATGGAATTTAATCATTTTTTTTAAATTAACCGTTATGAAATCTACTTTAATAACGTACATATGCATTTCCAACCTAAGTGTGATAGTTTGGCTGGAAATGCGAGTAAACGTGAAAAATTTGATTTTTAATATAAAATTTTACGGTCACTCACGAATTACTGCAGTACTGTTGATTTTTGGCAAATATTATATCAGAGCGGAATTAGAGTTTTCTTCTTTATCTTCCATTTGACATATAGAAAAATGAATTCCGCTTATTACGTCGGGAAAAAATTAATTTCAAACGATCACCTACAAGCAAACAGTGCTTGCCAGAACCTTCTTTCTTAATAACAATATTTTTATTTTTCCTACTTAAGGTATTGAATTTTTCTAGTAATATTATTATTTAGCCTACTATTGCAAATAACGTTTGATTTTCATGAACGCTATGCATGGCGTAAATGAAAATCTCCCCCTCCCTTTTTTTTCCTTAATAGATGGAATTTAATTTTGTTTTATTTAACCAGTATGGAATTTGCTTTATTAACTTTCATAAGGATTGTTACTCAACGTATGATAGTTTGGTGGGTAAATGGTAAATGTTTGAAAACTATGATTTGTATCGCAAGGTTTTACATACATACATACATAACATAACATACATAACTACCTACCTTAGGTTGGAAAATGAAAAGTGTTTAGCAGGAAGAATAAAAATCTAACATCATTAAAATCGTTCAGTGTGTTTATTTATATGTGTGCCTTCCACGCCAATAGTGGCGTCAAAAATACTCCCCTTGAATAGTGGCGTCAAAAATTGGAGAAACGGTTTGAAAGAAAGAAAATTTCGCCGAATTCCTGGTAGGTGTATTCTTAAATTTAAGTTAAGGTCTTAAATGTCGCAAATTAACGAAAATTGACGTTTGCAACAAGCAGCAGCAATCACTCAACAATACGTGGCGCCAACGATTGTTGACAGATTTGTTTTCGTGGAAGTTTTCAGAACGTGCAGCAACAACGGATTGAGGCAACGGTCAAGACTGAAGCACTTGCAGTAAACGGGTGAAAAGGCTGTAGGAGTTGATTTAGGACCACGAAAAAGTGGTGGAGTTTGTAATTTCCTTCTAAGATATATTTGATTTATATTTTAAAATATCAAAAATCAAAAAGTATAAAATATATGGAAATGGGAAGCGTAATATTTGCCGTACGCAAGTTTAGGCCTTACATTGAGAACGCCCCATTCGAGTCCCATTCAATAAATATAAAATATCAAAAAATCGTGGTATACATCTGTGATAAGATAAAGTGAACAATACAGGCCTTTGGCCCACGACCTAATTGGCAGCCCGAATCGGTTCACGTGAAGGCGCTGCATTCGGACACCAGCCGAATGTGTTTGCTGCAAGGAAGCACCTGCAAGAAAAAAATATTCATTCTCAAATGAAGTTGTTTGGCTGGAGTAGATTCGAAGACAAATCCATGTTACGACTCCCCCTATTTATTTTCTGTATACAGTTTTGTGGGGAGCGGTCCAGCTGTTAGCTTAGAGAGATCATATCCCCCATGGAGCTGCAGGGTTTTGTCCGACGTTCAGTTCACTGGGAGTAAACTTATTAGATTCAGACACAGAACTTCGCATAGCAAATGCAAATTCCTGCAAATGAATATCCCAATCACAGTGAGAGGCAGTGAAACAACGTAACATGTGTTTTATTATCTTGTTATGCCACTCAGTAAGATTAGCCTTAGGGTTGTAAGAGGTTACATACTGGGTTTTCATACCCCACGAGGCCCACAGACTACGCCATAAATTTGCTATGAAACAAGGTCCATTGTTTGACAGGATACGATCGAACCAGCCCCAGCGGAGCACGACCTCCTTCACGTATTCGGCAACTTGTTTAGCTTTAGCCGTCCTGAGAGCAAAAAGTTCTGGCTTGGAACTGAACTCATCCAGGACTACGAGGATCCACCGTCGACCTCTCATGGTTACCGGCAAGGGCCCAAGAAGATCCACGGATACCCTCTTCCAGAGGGCACTATGAGGGTCCATAGTGGTCAGGAGTCCAGCAGGTTTCGGTGTCTCAGTTTTGCAAGTCTGACATTTCTCACAGCTGCGTACGAACTCTACTATGTCCTTCCTCATGCCAATCCACCCCACCAGTTCCTGCATCCTTTTAAAAGTTTTAAAAACTCCAAAATGGCCTCCCAGTGGTGAGCTGTAAACTGCAGCAATCGCGTTGTGCCGTAGCGACAGTGGCAAGTACGCCCTAAAACGTGTATTACCTTCAACTCTGTCACGAACGTTACGTGGAACATAAGTTCTGCACAAGATTCCATCACGCAAGCAGAGCCTACCTGTAAGGATGCCTCCGTCCACATCTGAAGCGCTTTCAAGCTGTTCCAAGCTGGGAAATCCGTTGGGATTCTCGGTTACTTCTACGCGTTCTACCTTACAGTCTACCATCAGTATGGGGGTTTTTGCTTCATCCTCATACATTCTAGAGATTGCATCTGCCACCTGGTTTCGAGACCCCTTCTTGTAACGGATCTCAAAGTCCATTCCTTGAAGTTCAAGGATCCATCTTGCCAATCGTCCTGAAGGTTGTTTTAAGAACTTCAAGAACGCCAACGCACTGTGGTCTGTCTCAATCAGGAATGGGGCGTTCTCAATGTAAGGCCTAAACTTGCGTACGGCAAATATTACGCTTCCCATTTCCAATTCAGACACGCAGTGTGTTCAGCATCCGTCGGTTTTCTTCCTGCGAAAGCTACGGGTACGAGCCCACGTCCTTCGACGTGTTGGGAAAGCACCACTCCAAATCCAGAAATCGACGCATCAGAAGAAATTTCGAACCTTTTATCCAGATCTGGTAATCCCAAAACACAGCCTGACAAGCTGTCTTTTAGTTGCTGTACTGCTTCTGAGTGTGTTTTGTTCCACTCCCAGACTACACCTCCCTTCAGTAACTTATAAAGACTTGCTGCCTTCACGTGGAAATCCCTGATGAATGCCCTATAAAAGCCCATCATCCCGAGAAATCGGCGGAGCGACTTTACGTTACTAGGCTCTGGGTAATCCCTGATTACCAATACCTTTTCTGGTAGTGGTGACAACTCATTTGATCTTATGAGATGCCCTAAATACGAGATTTCTTTTGCACAAAAGTGTACTTTTTTCAGATTTACTGTGAGGCCTGCCCCTTCTAGCCTACCCAGTACATCTGCTATGTGGTCTAGATGGCTCTGGTAATCCTGGCTGTAGATTACTAGGTCGTCAACATAGACCATAGCATGGGAGTACATACCATCCCCCAAAGCCATGTCCATCAAGCGTGCAAAGGATGCTGGCCCATTGCAGAGCCCGTATGGCATTTTTTTGAACTGCCATGACCCTATGTGACAACGAAAACAGGTATACTTCTTGCTTTCAGTTTCCATTCCTATCTGCAAGAAGCCTAATTTCATGTCCAGAACTGTAAACCATTTTGCCTTACCAAGCAGGGAAAATACCTGGCTAGCATTGCTGGTTGGCTGCGAGTCTTTTACCATCTTACCGTTCAAAATTCTGTAATCAAGGCAAAATCTCTTAGCCCCCTTCTCACCCTTCTTAGGGGCAAGGCAAGGTACAGCTGAACAAGGGAACACAGAGCGTTCTATTACACCTTCCCTGATCCATTCCAGCATCTGGGCTTCAATAATAGCTCTTGTCTCCTTATTTACAGGTCTATGAGGTAGCCTTACTGGTTTGGTACCAGGTTCCACCTCAATCTTGTGTTGGTAGAGATTAGGGTTGGGTCAGTAACCGAAACCGAAACCGAATTTTCGGTTTTTACTGAAAACCGAAACCGATTCGGACTTTCTGTCGGTTTTTCGTACGGTGTTCGAAAAATCAAAAATTGATCTGTTTTTCTATTTTTTTTTTAAATAATTATCATTTTGTACGTATAAATGACAGTCATTAAAAAGAAAATAGTAGAGGAAAATGGTGTCACAGCCTGGCCCATGGTCTATGACGCTGCTGAAAGTGAAAGCAGGAGTGACTTAGAAGCTGGTAATACTAATGTAACAAGAAAACAAACTAAAAATAGCTGGTTGGGGTGGATGATGGCAAAAACCAATACCGAAACCGAAACCGCGGTTTTGTGGGCGTGAAAACTGCAACCGGAACCGAAGTCAAAAAATGAAACCGACCCAACCCTAGTAGAGATGAGTGCTGCCTCGTTTTGATGTTAACGCATGTTTAAATTTGTGTAAACACTTCCTAAGCTGCTTTCGTTGTGCATTTGAACAGTGAGCTTGTTGGATTTTTTTCTTCCAATAAAGCATCATCTTTTGCACGACTCTCTTGGTCTACCTCCACTTCCGATTGCTTAAGCTGTTCAATTTTTGTTTGATCAGCCTTTGCAAAAGGAATTGTCTCTTGTTCCTCTGTTCCACGCCATCCACCATTTTGAATGTCAGGTATGAGGCCAGTCCGAACCAAGAAATCTCGTCCTAAAATAACGCTGTCTGCTGCATTTTCTAGAACCAAGAAAGACTGCTGCGCAGAATAGCGACCAGGCCAACGTATCGTTGCTCTACAGTAACCACTACCTTGGATATTACCAGCCGCCAAAATAAAGCTTACCCAGCAATCCCTGTGCCACTTTACGCCCTTTGCCTGCAAAGTACGTGCAGTAGCACCGGAAATGATACTTGAACTGGCACCTGTGTCGATCATTCCTAAAATAGGTTCTCCTGCCACTTTAATGTTAATTAAAGGTGCTTTCCCTGATTTAGTCTCCTTTTCAACCCCTTTGAACAGTCGCACATTTGGAGCAAAGACACGTTTTAATGTGCCTTTCCACAATCCTGCCCTAGCTCCCCAATCAGCGCTCTTCCCGGTCGTAACACGGTTAAACCACGTTAACGACCTTCTTCTGCGATTTTTGGCTTCTTAGGGCACATATTGGATCTGTGCCCCTGTTCTTGGCACGTCCAGCAACTCACATCAAAAGGTTTTTTCTCCCTTCTTTCCTTCTTTGGTTGTTCTGGCTCTGTTTCCCTTGCAACACTAGCTTTCTGTACATTTGCTGCTTTTGGTGCAGCCTTTACAGAGCTCGTGGTGCCCTGAGTCTGATATTTGCCGATTCGGCACCCCCTAGGGTCGAGTGCGGCAAAAGACACAGGTTCAACCTTGTGTGGAAACGACGGTGTAGCCCCCGTGCTGGCCGTCTGACCTGCACGAAGCACTGTTTCGTTTGTTGAAGGTTGGCTTCCCTGCACGGCCTCACTGTAAGTGGTGTGACCGCGCCATGCCAAGCGTGGCTCTACAGACAAGGACGGGTGGGGGGTGATCGGTAAGTTCTCTGTGTTAACAGAAACTGGCTAACCTTGGCCCCTTCCCTCACCAATTCTCGCAGGGAGTTGAACCGTCGACCCTGGAGATGTTGTCTATAGTCCGGATGCATTTTTGCTAGGATATGCCTTATTTTCTCAGCCTGAGAAGCATTGGGCCATAGCCTATCAAAATATCCGCACACAGCTTGGACATAACTTGAAAAAGGTTCTTCAAGTTCTCTTTTTAAGTCTTCGACGTAATTCAGGCTTTCAAACTCCAAATTAAAGTCCGACTCGAATGTGTTCCAGTCCCTGTAAGGGCCAAACACCCTGTACCAGCGTTCCGCCTCACCTTGCATAGCAAGTGGAACGACTGTTTTCAGTACGTTAGCTTCTGAGAGGCAAAGTGCAATGCTGTATTTATACAGTGCCTCTAAAAACTCTGAAGGCGATTTTTCATCGTCATGACCTTTGTACGTAGGCATGGGGATTTTTGGCGATTTTATACTCAGTCCTTCAAACCAACTTTGTAAATAATCCTGGCCTAAAAAATCGTCCTCACGTTTCCGGTTTTTAGTCTCGGTCACGTGGCTAGGGCCAGTCCGGCTCTGCACGTTTCCATGCTCCTAGATGGCGACACTCTGCTTTCGCGTTGAGGTGCACTGCCCCTCCACGCGTCCACACCCGGTGCATGCACCACCGGTGGTCTCCATTGTGCACGGCTACCGCACGTCTGTCTGTCCTCTTGGTCATGTAAGGCTCCACCACAGCGCAGACGAGGATTCCGTGTACTGTCAACAGCCTCAACAGCACTATTTAGGCGTCTGTGAGCTTTGACAGGTGTAGATTGCACTGGCCGCTGCTCGTTCTCGTCATGTTGTGAAACATGACCAGGTTTAGTGACAGTCACTCTTTTCCGATTTTCCTGTAAAAAACAGCATTTTCCTGAAAAAGTTGGGTTTAGAAAATTTTGGGTCGTCAGTTTTTTGTGGACCACCCTGCATAATTTGAATGGAAACGAATCACGTGTTCTTAACGGTTACAGACACTGTAGGGGTGCCCCCCCCCCACCCCGAAATCCTCCCCCAACCCCACATAAAAAATCCCCGGTAACAAAACAAATTTGATCTACGGCATCTACGTTTCGGTTAGCCTAGAAGAACGATGAGGATTGGAATGGTCTTGGATTATGTGTGTGACTGATTTTGTATTTTTTTAGGTCATTTTAGGAGAAGATTTTAGGTCGTTTCATCATTTTATTTTATTTTATTTACATTTCGTTTAATTATTTCATTAAAATAAAATAAAAATAAAATTATGAAGCGACCAAAAAAAATCTCCCACAATACAGATTGGGGCCCACACGTAGTTCAACTCCACACTACCCCCCCCCCCCCCGACTCAAACAATCAATAATAACTGTCCATGTAGAATCTACGTATAATGCATTTACAGCCCTGTTGATCAGTGTTGAGTTAACTGTTTACTTATTCATTATTTATTTGCTTTTATTTTATTTCTCATTTTATTTAGCTCATAATTTAAATTTTATATGGTTAATATTTACGAATTAAAATTTCCATTATGTTAATCCATAACTAAAAAAGTTTTTAAAGTTATCGGTTAGTTTGAACTTTATGGATAGCCCTTGTTTGTTAAAGGAATACTAAACACTCACTTTTCAAAATTTTTTAACGATAGCTAAGACCCTAAAACCCCTTGAAAACTTATAAAATGTCGCTTGCCTTCTTACTTACGTCAAAATAAATTAAAATTAGTATTAAAAAACGCTTAAGCGTACAATACGGATGTTTTTAGCTCGATTTGTTAAAATTTGTTACTCCACTTAATGATTTCTGCCTAGTGCTCTACAATAATAATTGCTCTGCGGACGAGAATACTGCAGTCACATCAAAATCGTGTTCAAAAGGCCCTGGTAGGTGTCAACACCTACATTTTAAGCTATACAAATTGAAAATCGGTTCATTGGTTCGATCTCTAGGTGAGAGCAAAAGTTCTAGCCCATTTGTCTTTTCGTGTCAAAAATATTGTAGTTACATTAAAATACTTTGCGAAAGGCTCTAGGCCTTGGCCATACCTACGTTTTAAGCTATATCGGTTCAGTGGTTCAATCTCCACGTGAGGGCAGAGTCTCAACAACAACATTAATGATTTCTGCCCAGTGCTCTACAATAATAATTGCTCTGCCGACGAGAATACTGTAGTCACATCTAAATCGCATTCAAAAGGCCCTGGTCGGTGTTAATACCTACATTTTAAGCTATACAAATTGAAAATCGGTTCATTGGTTCGATCTCTAGGTGAGAGCAAAATTTCTAGCTCATTTGGCTTTCCGTGTCAAGAATATTGTAGTTACATTAAAATAGCCTGCGAAAGGCCCTAGGCCTTGTCCAGACCTACGTTTTAAGCTATAGAACTTGAAAATCGGTTTAGTGGTTCGCTCTCCAGGTGAGGGCAGAGTCCCAACAACAAGAACAACAACAAGAACAACAACAACAACAAAAACAACAACAACAACAACAAATGGACATGCTGTGGACGCCGAACAGTTCGATTGTTGTCATTAAAACTTGTTATGCGGTGAAATAGTTACGACACGACCCCAAATACCGAATTTCGTTGGTCTATGTCAATTCTGGGCGAAACTATAGGAGTTCAAAGTTTGACGTTTAACATGGGAGTTCATGCTGAGGCTTACATAAGGACCGCTAACGCGATCCTTGATAACTGCGTTGTTTAAGACACCCAACCAAACGTAACACTACGAGAGCTCGCGACTATGGAGGTTTCGTGACGCAGCGTGACGTCAAAACATTTAAGGGAAATGGGAAGCGCATCCCTTCCCGTCGTGCAGGGCGCGCGTCCCAGTCTCTGCTTGTAAATAAACATGGCTACCAACAACGCTGTCGCTGTCAATTCGTTGCAGCTTTATCAGTTTGAACCTGTAACGCCACTGTTTCCAGTAACATCCAACCACTTCCGCAGCCGGGTGGCATCTTTTTCGGCATTCGGTAAGCTCAACAAACTTATTTTGTGGTTTGACGAATTTTTACACTCCTTCGCTATGCACGACGGCATGATGTTTTAGCGGCGAACGAGCTAACCGGAAACGATGTCCCAGGCCATGCCGTTTTGTTTATGGAGCACGCGCAGGTCACGCAGACAGCTGGGAGGCGCCTTAAAAGTCTTGACGTCACGACGCGTCGCTCAAACGGGATATTCTCCAGAGCTTGTGTATCGTCTGCTTAAATCAGGTGGTTTAAAAATTCGTACGGCTGAAACAATGACACCTATTGACGTCGGATGACTGTTAACATTAATTCCAGTATCTAAACTATCGATAAAAAGAATTAATTGTTGGAGGGTTTAGTATTCCTTAAGTTCAGTTCACCAGTATGGCATATCCACCCTGAACCAAAACTGGTATAAGAGAAGCCACCAAGTTTCCAAAAAGGGTCGGCCTTTGAAGATAGTGATATCACTCAACCATGAAAAGGCCACCAAGGTTAATCCTATCAGCCAAGTTAATCGCACTGACTAATAGTTCGAAACGTCAAGCGAAAACTAGAAGATTGCTAGGCTACTCGCGGTAGCAATCTTCAAATTTTAATTTAACGTCCAAAGTATTATTCGGCGCGAACCCAATTCTCCGTTAGCTGCTACTTACAAAATTTAAACGGCAGGTAAAAAAAACCAGGCTTAAAATCTTAAAATTAGGCCGAAAATTACGTTGCCATGGTAACGTGAAGTCTCGACACATTGTTGCATAAATGAGTAGGCCTACCCTTGAACCCAATTCTTCGTTAGCTGCTACTTACAAAATTTAAACGGCAGGTAAAAAAAAACTAGGCGTAAAAGCTGAAAATTAGGCCGAAAATTACGTTGCCATGGTAACGTGAAGTCTCGACACCGTGTTGCAAAAATGAGTAGGCCTACCCTTGAACCCAATTCTCCGTTAGCTGCTACTTACAAAATTTAAACGGCAGGTAAAAAAAAAAACTAAGCGTAAAAGCTGAAAATTAGGCCGAAAATTACGTTGCCATGGTAACGTGAAGTCTCGACACCGTGTTGCATAAATGAGTAGGTCATACCCTTGAACCCAATTCTCCGTTAGCTGCTATAGTAGGGTCACCCTAACTACGTACTTGTGAGTGGAAAACAGGGGTTACCAAAAGCTCTCATAACAATAGGATTAAATAGGGAAGAAGAAGGGTGAGAGGTGAACTAGAGTAAGGTGGAGAAGAAAGAAAAAGTTGAAATGTCTAGCATATGAAATGTTGAAGTTAATAATTAGAAAATTTTTTTGGGTAAATTTGGCTGCAAATTTGATTTCTGCATACGCGAAAACGTATAAATTGCCATAAAAATTTCAAATTTACGACCATATTTTTAAACCACGTTACGAAGATACTCCGTTATTTTTTTATGTGTAAAATGTACGGTGTGTTTTCGTAATATACGGTTAAATATGGTCGTAAATCTAAAATCCTTTTGTCAATTATATGTTTTCGCGTACAGAGAATCAAATTTGAGCCAAATTTACCAAAAATAAACATTTTCTAGTTATTAACTTCAACATTTCATTTGCCAGACATTTCAACTTTTTCTTTGTTTTAATCACTTCTTTCCTCTCCATCCTACTCGATTTCACCTCACCCATCTTCTTCTTCCATATTTAATCCTGTTTTTATGAGAGCTTATTAGTCGGGGGGGGGGGGG
>JAHWFP010172735.1:0-34232 GCA_023313725.1 Lithobius niger
TAAACGTATTGCAATTTGCTGTCTAGACATCCAAACAGCTAAGTCAACCTTTAACAATTAATTCCGATGTATGCAACAGAAAATATAAATTTAACGTTTTGTAATCATTCTTGTCATTTTCATTAAACAAACTAATTTAGGATTAAAGAAAAAGAAGCTCCCACTGTCTGACAGAAGCCTAAGAGGAAAACATGAATGACGAAAGAAAAACTAATTGGTTTGTCGTCGGACAAGAGTGCATGCGTGCAAGAATAAGGCTTTCAAGATGGCTGCCGCTGATGGATGTCAACTTAAGGAGAAGCAGTGAACGACAGGCAGAAAAAGAGAGCAGGCAGAGGAAAGAAGCTTTCTTCACTCATCTACATAAACGAGGTTAGTGCATCCCAGTTACCATGGTTACGAGTAGATTTTTTTCTGGAGCCGTGGAAAAGACAAATATTTGTTATTCTTATTATTGTTATGACAAATAAAATGAAAGAACAGACAACATTGAGACAACCATGTCTCCTCAGCAAAATTCAAAGCAAACAAATAAAACATGACATCTGCTGCACATTGGGTTACCAGAACAAAAATAAAGCTGATGAGTTAACCGCCATCCTTGCCTCTTCAATCTTCGTCTTGCGTCACCACGGCAGCAACTGTGTTATGTGTTCAATCTTGTTATTAGTCACAACCAACACCTTGTTCTACAGCACACGGATTACGAAAAGCCACACATTTTAGTATTATCTTTAATATCAAAGTAGTTTTGTTATGTACAAGTTATGTCAAGTCTGGAGTGCAGCCACACTGCCATGCCTGTTAGGCTTGCTGATAGACACCAACAACACACCGCGTACAGTAGAGAGAAGGCAGTGGATGTCCAAGCCAGAGCTCCATGCCGGCTGAGATGAACAGCAAGACAAGACTGCAGTCTACAACACAACACTTAGCTTCAAGAGAAGTACAACACAACACGGAAGCTAGCACAGGTCTAGCCTATTGATATGACCGGGCAGTCCATTGCAAACCAAGGGATTTACTTTTTGGCTTTTAAGTTTACATTTTACTTCAAGTTCGATGCTTCACGAAGATAACCTTAAATTTTCAAAAAAATTGCTCGTTACAACAAAATTAACTGAAGGAAAATTAAATAAAGTTTGCAATGCACGAGTCAACATAAAACTAGCAAAAAAATCTTACTTAACAACTCTGACTCTCTCGTAATAAACGGGAGGTAAATACCTGCAAGAAATAAGGGTATCAAAAAACCTGATTACGAACAAATGGAATCGGTAAGGAAACACATAACCGGGGTATGGTGGGACACCACTCAAAATAATAGGAAATTAAAAACTGGAGAACAAGAATGTAACGGAATTGATCAAGAACGCACTGTCAAGTGTATGACTTTAATGGTTGCATTGTTCATGGATGCACTCACTGTTCATGGATGTGCTGCTGCATACCACAGCTGCACCGTAGATGTTATGAAGTGGGAGTTTGAAAATTTGATCCACTTTGAATTAACTCGATAACAGATTCATGTCGGGATGGGATGCACTTACCACTGCAGGGGTCGGACAGCCTAAGACACGGCATGCAAAGCCGGGGCAGTGCAGCTGACCGTACCCTGTGCACGTGCAGTGCGTGGAGAAAGAGAAAAATAAGGAAAAGAACAACGCGACCAAAAAGCTAGACAAAGCTAGAGAATCGACACCTGAGGGAATAAACCATTCAGATATAAATATATAAAAAAGTAAGAATTATTATGAGCATGCCGTACACCTACCCTGGGTATGATACATTTTTGGGTAGGTCTATGAAACACCTCTGGCGTAGTAGCCCTGCCCACAGTTGTACTCCTACTATCCCGAAGATAAAAAAGACAAAGAAACAAAGAAGAAGAACGTTGCCTAACATAGGCAAAGTATCGAGTAGTAACATGACAAGGATGCGCATACCTGCAAAGAAAAAAAAAAACAGAAAACAATTTTAATATGCCAATAGTTTTCCACAAATTGTAATAACCTAGGATCAGACACTTACTCGGTATTCTATTAATGGCCCTTAACGGACGCAGGACCCGAATGGTTCGTATTGCTGATAAGTTCATATTCTCCATATCTAGACAATATTCGATGGACCTACAAATATATACATAACATTAAAGCCTTCTATTCATGTGTTAATACCCAAGAGCACGCGATTCAGATAACTTAACGCTGTCCTTTGTGTCCTCCCTCCCTCCGTATTTAAAGTATTGTACAAACACAAGAAATGGGTGATATCTTGCTGAGTAAATGGGGTGTTTATTATTCTTGCTCGACAGGAATACTTCCACACCAAGATATTAAGTTTGTTTAGTTCTGCAGGTGAAGAAGTTCTACCAGGAACTTACAATACAGTAATTGATAATTTATATTGAACTGCAATTTGTCAATCCAACATGAGTACTAATATTACACAATATCGAAATTAAATTCAAATTAATTTTAAGCAGTAACTCCTTTGGAAAACCAAAAGGTTTGGAAATAATACGACTCTTAGTGAAACGTCTTTAGTCTAATCAAGAGGACTCCAGTCTCCACTTTAATCAATTCCTCAACAGCAACGGGCATTTCCAAAATTTTCAAATTGACATTTTCAAAATACATTTGTTGTAATATTTAGAAAGGTGTTACGTATATTTGAGAATATTTTTCTGTCCCAACAAGCACTGAGGAGAGCAAACACAGCTGAGTGGTTAGAGGGGTGGTCTGTCAGCCAACTGAAAACGAGATCGAACCTCCTGACCGACCAACGAACATACTTTTATTAAACAAGAGTAATAAAAAAAAGTCGTGTATGTTGCGAAAAAGTTGTAATAAATGTTGACTTACCCAGCTAAGACAATGAAAAAATCTAGACGATTCCATGTCTCGGCCAGGTACGCCCCTTTGCCCCAAACTCCCATGGCCACCATCTTGATTACCATCTCGACGGCAAAGAAGGCGAAGATGACGTCATCGAAATTCTGGAAGTATCGGGATAATACATAGTCATGATAAAAATACAAGTCGAAAAGCCAAATTGGCTTGATTAGTGAAATATAGGTTACAGAAATAGGTTTGTGTGTGTATTTATTTATCTCCTCATGGCATTACTGCTATGGTTCTCAAAGTATAATTGGTTTGTAATCAAATTATATTGTAGAAGAAAAGTGGTATGACATACGGTCACGAAAAATAAACAACTTGGTTCTCATAAGTGTACATTCCAAAAGTCTACGCGGGCTTTATATACCAGGTGTCCCAAACGTCAGGGGTCACCCCAATAACTTCAGCCCTCCCCCCCCCCCCCATTCCCATTTGATATTTCACAGTTAGGTCTACCAGGGACGCCCCTATTGGGGGGGGGGGTCACCACCTGCCCTACCTCATTAATGGGGTAATACGTTCGAGAACGTATCAACTACATGGTTTCATTCATCTACGATTATCGTGGCAAAAGTTATTGGGGTGACCCCTGACTTTTGAGACACCCGGTATATATTTTTAAACTTCTAAAAGTCTGATGTGGTGCGCCAATTTTTTTGGGGAGGGGAGAATTATTTATTTAATTTGTGGATTTTTCTTACAAAATGTGATGCTAAATTGTGAAAATGCCATTGTTTTTACTTGGTTTATGTACTTGACCAAATTTCGAAGGTTTTAATCTGTGGACTGCGGACCCAACCGCCAAGAGAATAGCAGAAGTACACTACACACAAATAAAAAAAAACTGAAAATATCCAGCAACACAAAATCGGTTCGTGTTTTTGAATTTTTTTGAACTGCAAGAGATGTTGCTTTCATTGCATTCTCAAACATCAAGTAAACTAGCTGAAGTCAAGAATCTTAACACTTGGCATTTGTAGTATTCCCAAGTTAAATGGACATACCATGTTTCTATTTTCGTGCATCCTGCGCGTAAATAGCTTTTGCAACATTTTATATGTTTGAGTGAATGTAGCAAAACTGTGTCATGCAGGAAAGCCAACACGGAGGCATGCACCTTTGTCAAATGCAGGTGGCGTTATTATTGTTGGTCATTCTTTGCTCGAGTCTACAGCCAGGGTAGTGCAGGCAGCTGTTAGCCACAGAACGACACGTTTAATACCCAAAGTAACGCGAAAAATTTAATAAAAAAAATAGTAAGTTTTTCACGATTTAAGCGTGTACATTGTTTTTTTATTTTGTATTTATTTATTGAAATGTAAAAAAGAAGTAATGAGTAATGCGGCACGTAACAAATTACTGACACGTGTGCTTATGAGAACCAATGTTATTCGTTTCTCGCAGCCTAAAGGAAAGTGTTTAGTACATCAATATTTTAAGATTTGTGTCTTTTTAAGTGTTGCAATAACTTTACCTGGAGAATTTGGCATCTCTTGGTGTTGCACACCTCGTCTGTACACGGCTGGTACATGCCCAGCGTGACACAATTGAGGAGGATGACCATCATGCTAACACGCTCAAACCATGTGAAAATCAGTTAAGGTTCAAACAGTTCAATATGGTAATTACACAGTGACCCAAAAGTCAGTTAAAAACTTAAAACTTTGCAAAAATAGAAATAGAAATAGAGATTAACCGTAAACGAAGCACCCACCCACCTAAAACCCAAAGAAGTTAGGCAACAAGTGCGTCAAAGCGTGACTTGAATGTGTTGACTGAAGGAGCACAAACAACAGAGTGTGGGAGGGAGTTCCAAGGTTTAACAGCCCTTTCCGTGAAAAATGAAAGAGTCAATGGATTTAATCAACAAAAAATAAGATATATAACGTTTTTCGCAGTCATTGAAGAATAGCAGTGCTGCAAGGTAAATAATCATTCAACAAGAGTTAAAGGGGCACCCGAAAATATTCAAAAATATTTTTTTAACGAATTCTGTTGCAGTTAACATGTATTCTTCACGGTGCAACAATTTACTGCTAAAAAATACTTTTTGTTTAGTTAACATTGCGTTAGTTTGTAAGTTTCACGTTTAAACTTGATTTTCTTGGAAAACGAATATCCCAAGCCATAAATCACTAAAAGTATCATTACTTTGAATTAGAGACATTAATCAAGATCATGGATTGAATTTTTTTTTTTTACACAGGTTCCCAGGTTTCGTGACTATAAAGTGAACCATAACCATACTTCCGGCGTAGTTTTAAAAGAATTCCAAAATTTGGGTTATGTAATGTTTATGATAATGATATAGCCTACAAATTGTGATTCTATTACCAAATATAAAAAATTGTGGTAGCAAAATTATTTTGGTTCACTGATAGTGTTATGTAAACAGCCGATTTAGATCCCATTCTCGTTCATATGCAACAATTTATGCTGAAGTTATCAAAGGAGCAGCATTAGAGTATTGAAAATGTATCAGAAATGTACCAGTAAACAGGCTAAATGAACCTTAAAATATGTTGTAGAAATGTAGACTCGCACTTCAACACACTTCAAGATAAAAAAAAAAATTATGACTCTAGGGCAACTACTACAAGAAAAAATTACCAAGGTTTTAGGTCCTCGTTTTAGGTTAGGTGCGCCCTTAAATAAGTGTCGGTCAGTGAGTGTGGGACGGGAAAAGAACCTATACAAACTAGTTGAGCCAAGTACACTTGTACTGCTTTTACACTTGATAAATAAAGCGTGCCGTGCCGTACCGAACAGTTTGACTTCTCACGTAATAAATAATGCATCCTGCACCGAACTGGGGCACAATTTTTCAGGCCAGCTTGGTATGTCACATGTCAGTACGGCACGACTAGGTACATTTTATTTGTTACATGTGAAACTCAACTGGTACTTAGCCACGCTACGAAACGCGTTTCAGACTTCCGAATTACAAAACAACACTGGTGATAAACCTGGAATTGGGGGAGGGGAGGAGGAGAAAATGGGAATGATTGACGTGGTATTCAGGAAGAGGGCACACGACAAACTTGGCCGTAGTCGGGTAGAAAATTGGTCGAACCTTGCAGTGAGGTGTAACAAATGTTTTTTTGCAGGAAGTGGGCCTTCTACATGCCCCTAGTCAGAATGTGGATGATGCCACCCTGGCATCTTTGGGGAATTTTTTTTAATGAAGGTCAAAGGTCAAAATCGGTGGCCAAAATCTGTAGTGTTTTTTTGCTTTAACTTCTTAACCGTTGATCAGATCGAAAAACACAGAATGCAAGTCTAAATCAAAATTAAATTTTCTTCAGGAAAAGTCCTATTATAGTTTGAAGTATAATTAACCCTTGTGGCTCAAATCGGTCATTTTATGCCAAATGACAGAAAACAGTACAGTTAGTATTACAGTGTATAACATTCCTGGCAATGCACCTTTGTTTTTACCCAATTCCCTGGACATACTTAGGCTCTTCTGAAAAGTGGTGATGTATTCTTTCCATAAATGCAAATCACAATTGTGTATACTAAATTGTGACTATCCTACGCCCATTGAAAGGTGTTGCAGTAATGGTGTAGCGGCGACATTTTCGGATTATTAGGGCTAACAGCAGTAGTATATAGCCTGGAATATTTTTACTGTATAATACTATATGTAACACAATTCGTTTAGTTAACACCCCGAAATCAGAGGAATTTTTTACAGGCTAATAAAAGTACACCTGTAAATAAACAGCTATAGTATTTGTTAAATGTGGTTACCATCCTAACATACATGGTGGCACACTTCAAAATGCAAGTGAGGATATGTCTAACATCAATTACATACAAAGAAAAAATTGCCATACATTATTGCATTGCTGGAAACAATACGTCACCACCTTTCAGAAAAGCCTAAGTACGTTCATTTGGGCTAATTAGATACCTCGTAAGAAGACTTCGAAATCGAAAATCACCATACTCGTTCGCCGCTATGTCATTAGGAACATCTTTCAATGGGGGTAGAACGGTCCCTATTTAATTATGATTAACATTGCTGAAAAGAATACATTACCACCTTTCAGAAGAGCCTATAAGTATGTCAATTTAGGGTAATTAGAGAGGTAACAGCAAAGATGCATAGTCAGGAATGCAATACACTGTAATACTAAATGCATACTATTATCTGTAAATTTGGCATAATATGACAAATGTGGGCCATAACGGTTAACTTTACGTCAAAATTGAATGGACTTTTCCTGGCCTTTTCAGGGCCACCGATTTTGGCCTTTGACCTTCATTAAAAAAAATTCCCCAAAGATGCCAGGGTGGCATCATCCACATTCTGACTAGGGGCATGTAGAAGACCCTCTTCCTGCCAAAAAACTTTCGTTGTACCTCACTGCAAGGTTCCGGTAAAAAAAAAACCATGTACTGGCAACCGGACTACCATGGCCACAAACTTGACATTTATAAAGTATGAAATCAAACAGTGCGCGAGTCGAAGTTGTTATGGAACGGCTGAAGGACATTTTGATCATTATGGGCCGTAGGAAAAAAAGGTAATTCACGTCATTGACACGGCACAATCAAACTTCCCAGGATATATCTAAGGATTGATTAGAATATATCGCTATGATCAGTATTAAACACAATTTAAAAAAATTAAAAGCTGTAGGGATAATTACAATTGAAGGATGGGAGGAGAGCGGGAGGAAAAACGAAATGTAATCCAAGAAATTGAGCTGCTAAGTGATCTAGGAATAGGGTGCTCCAAGTACTTTGGAGCCCTGCGAAACAGATATTTTTCATCAGTTTACAATTGGTGGTTTCTTCATGTCGTCTGATTAATGCTGAAATTTGAGAATGAAATCCTAGAAACTCCTTGCCCAACTTTATTGTTTTCAAAACTTAAGTCACAGAAGTGGAGCGAAGGAGTAAATCCTGAACAGAATCTAACAATTGGTACAAAAGTTTGATACAGGCAACCCCCTCCCCCCCCCCAATCAAGAAGATACATATTTATTAAAAAAAAAAAAAGCCAGTTTCAAAATTTTTAACTGTTTTGTTTTAATGATTTGATTTACCAAAAGACGAATTTTTAACTGCGAGTCTTGGATGTGAGGGGGGGGGGGGGGGTTCCAGGCGCATTTATTTAGTAAAATCCTAAGGAGCATTTTTCAGTTGAGGAATACGCTCTAGTTTGCACATCTATAGATTTGAAGCTAGATTGGTCCCACTAAACATCTCCTTTTTTTAAGTTAGTCGGATTTGCCGACTTTGTGTCGTAGCAAAACCTATACTCTGATGTCACCAAATTCGAAAGGCATGTGTGACTTCTATGATGTTTATCGATAGACGGATCGCATTAACTCTAGTCAAAATGGAAGCAAGCATTGGAAGACTGGAATCTTGGCTTCGGCTATGAGCGTCTCAAACTACGAAAAAAATTAAATAACGAATCCACATCAACACAAAGAAAAGTAAGCGGGTTACTAACTACACATGATTAGGCCAAAAAAAAAAAAACAAATAGGCACGTGACCGTCTTGATGTTCCGTCCACATTTGAGTGATGCCATGGTAACACGAAATTGGACGCTGATTGGTAGGCCAGCATCGCTGCCAATATATTACAGTTTTACAGCTATAGAGGAGAAGGTAGGGGGCGAGAACATTTTCATTAGGATGGATAACAAAGATCCTTTTTTTTAAATTTTAAATCGTAATAGAGCAGAAAAGTAGGCTTTCGACTTCCCAATCACCTCAAAAGGTAAAAAAAAAAAAATTAAAACATTTTTTAGAGGTGCGCAAGTGTCCCTAAAGTTATTATTTCTTTCAGTTAGTCGAGAAGGCCTATTTATTAGCCAAAAGGAAGCAACCATGTTTTAATTTGCCCTGTTTTTCAAAATCCATTTGGCTACCACTGAAATAGGCGACGAACGGACGAACAAAGTCGTTGCGGTAGTCGTCCCAGCCATTTCGGCTGTACAGAAGACTAAAAAAGCACCAGACAACTTCCAGTTCAACCAATTCCTTAGCATTCATTCATTAATTCTATTTTAACTTTGGCTTTACTTCATGTCAATCACCGTAATGCTGCACGGCGATAACGATTTCATCCCCCCCCCCCTCCCCAGTTTATGCGGCGAGCTTTCTACGATATTGACGATTTTTGGACAGATAGGCCCAATCCTTGTCTCAAGCGCTGTAACATTGATGCCAACGCCACAATCGACTCCGACCATTGCAACAATGCAACTCCATCAACACAATCCGTAGCATTACAAGTCCAATTATTTCTTATACCTTCCGCCAGATGGGGTTAGTATGCCTGATTTCTTTCTCCTCCTAAAGCCAAGATTTTAACGAACGAACACTAAAATTGATTATAAGTCATTTTAAAGGATTAGAAAATTTAAATTTGACATGGGGATTGTGTCAAAATGAAAAGCCACCCACGAAAGACCGAAAGGGAATCGGGTTAAGAATTATTTTGAATTTTTTTTTGCGCTTTTTCGTGTTTGTTTCCAACACAGCTACGGCTTTTTCTCTTCCACCAAATTAAAACAAAATTACCTTGAAAGTAGGCACTAAGCAGATTTTCTTGTGTTTTAATAACCAAAATAAGCCCTTCAACGATTCTAAAGAGGTGAATCGAACGTCGAGTTTTGCAGCTGCAGCATTCTAATATTAAAAAAGAAAATTTTTTGTACATTTTAAGAACCTATTTCAATGCGTGACGCTCGATTTGAGATTTACGTGAAAGGAAAAAATAACGTGGAATGTAGGGTTGGGCCAAAATTTTGCTCACTTGGTGAATAGCGTGAGTTCAACTGAACGTGTCTCACAAAAACGTGAAACAAACCTTGAAATTAGCCTCAGTGATTATGAGCACAAATTCGTCAAGTAGAACCAGAGCAACAACAGGAACTGCTGTGTGCGTGGCCACTTAATTAAAGAATTTACTACCGTTATTTAAAAACAAATGCCACGTACTTGTCGTGGTTCGAACGCATTTTTTGCGTTGGAAAGCCAGTATATAAAATAAGGTGTGTTTGAAGAAGGCTTACATCACTCTTTTCCCCAAACAAATTATACTGAATTAACGATTTGATGTTTTATGTTACTTGTACAACCCATTGTATTTTCACGCGGATTGCTGACTTATGGCGCCCCCCCCCCCCATGACATTCGAACCTTATGAATTTCCACTGCTCCGTGCTAAAACGTCACCATAACGCCCTAAGCCTAAGGATATCTTTCGGCCATATTAACTTGAAATTTTCCCGAAATCCTACCAACATGCCCAGTAATTATTGTTTGGATTTTTTTCACACCAGCACTGCATGAAGAAAGGCGAGTGAATACACATCAGGAAAACTGAACCACTGCCCGACTCCGAATATAATTTATAATCTTCAAGCAATCAATCAATGTGTAGCAGCAGACGTCGAGAAGTAACTTCCTCTAATCGTTGGTGCAAATGTCCTATTTCTTTAGAAGGTAAACTCTGCAATTGCCCCCCCCCCCCCCTATTTCTGCGGTCGATAATTCGCATTGTTTTCTGAAAGAAAAATTGTACCAAGTTTTGGCTTCATTTAGTGGCCTCTAAAGAGCACCAAAAATGGGATACTTTAAAAGCTATTTAAACTAGTTATATTTAAGTTTACGAATTATGCTGTACAAAAACCAACAACGTTTTGTCCATTATGGCCCGTTCTAAATTTGGCACTGAAAGCCAGAGGGCTCATTTAATTTGTAGTCTGTTAGAAATAACGTTAACGAAACGGAGAAAGCTTAAAGATGACAATTCTTTTGCCAACATCCCTTGCCAACTTAACCACAGTTTGCGTGCAAATTCAAGTGTTCGTTTCTGTATTGCAACTTAGAACTAACCCAATGAATTAAAAAAAAACCCAGCAACTTGCTAGGCCTACTACACATTTCGTTTCGTGAACGAATTCATTTTGCTACCAGTATTATTGTTATTGGAAAACAGCCAAACCCCAAATGTTACGCTTACTTTCGGTGATAGTTCAATCACACAGCGTTTTTTTTTTAAATAAAAAATGCATACGGCACTCTATTACCACATTTTATGTGGTTCGAGTTTTTTGAATGTTGGCCGCATGGAAAAACTAACTGATTTTTTACAGTTTATTATTATTTTTTTTTGTCAGGGCGTGTCTGGAGTTAGCGGCAGATGCTAAGCGCATACAATTCAATACACGTCCACACCATTTTGGAATGAGGCCATTTCATTTTAACTTCCAAAAACACGCCACTTAAAGTTGGCCGATGGATGGACCGAATTACGCTTAAAGGGGGAAAAGCCCTGCACACTCACAACACTTTCAAGAAAATTACAGTACCGTAACAACTTCGTACGTAACATTTTGGACACATTTTACAGCCTAATGAGTGCGAACCTGTGTTTCATATGCAGAAACAGAAGTCATGACCTCCAGTGCACAAAGCTTCATTCAGATTGCCTCATTAAGGTTTTCGACTAACATTTTCATGCTGAAAAGAACTAACAATTTTGGGACTGATGGGGGTGGGGTTATGAATTGAAAATGTGCCCTCCAAATTTTCGGTCCAGGGCTGTGAAGGCTGGCAGAGGTAGAAAATTGACCGGGGCATCACTAAGCAGGGGGCCTCGCCTCTTGAGGGAAAACTTAATCCCGAACTTTTCAAGGTTGACGAATTCAAAATGCCTATTGAGGCTCACTGTTAAATTTCGAAAAATCACTGATAAAATTTTAAAATAATCATAATAAGAAAAAAAAGCAGCCACTGTGAAGCAAGAATGCCTTTACCACGAACGAAACTATGTACAGTGTAAACAAGACTCAACACAGTACAGCACAGTGTCAGCGCGGGGGAGGGGGGGGGGGGGTAAAATTAGTTCACAGCGTGCCAGGGTACTCAGCTTAAAATTTTGACCCGGTATTTCGGAGGGGGTCGGTTTAAAATTCTGTCCCGGAGCTCCAGATGCGTGACTATAACGCGACCATGAATAAAAACCAACGAGCCCGGCCCCCCCCCCTACCCAAGGGGCACAGATGTTTTTTGTCAGCCCCCCCCCACCCACCTCATATACCTTTTCTTATGCTTTTCAGGTCAAGTGTAGATGATTTCCTCCAGACTAATTTAAAAATGGCATTTCGCATCGACAAGTTCCCAATTGTGTGGAAAATATGCCATTCATAACTTCATAAATTATTACATTATCATTATTATATTCTTGAAAACATTCAAAGAAGTAAACCATCTTTGGCCCAAGATTCATGATTCATGACGGTAGAATAAATTTCGATGTAAGGGATGCATGTTGGCACTAATAAGGCAATTCGAGTTAGCATGTCCATGCCCTTCACAACATCAACACGGGGAACACGAAAAATATCCCATGGTGCAAAACGTTTATTAAAAACTTATTTTAAAGAGCTGTTCACCGGGTGACAGTAGAAATAGCGTTAGAATCTTATAAAAACTGACAGGGGGGGGGGGGGGGGAGGTCAGAAGCTATAACCTCTTATACATTTTTATTACTGAAAGTGTCATATTTGAGGTCAAAAATGACTTTTGCCTCTAGTTTGGTCATTGTTTTCTGTATCACTGGTGCAGCCATTCATTGAAAGACGTTACGTGTTGGTTAATGTATCAAGTCTTTTAGCTATATATACATTTATTTCTGATTGATTTGGCTGGTCAGCTAGGGGGCAGTCACGACTCCGCACTGAAAAGAATAATTACAATTTTTAAAAAATACAATTTCCAATGGGCATCTGGAATTCACACATGCAGTCAGACACGTATGTCGAATTCACCAGCATTAGTGATTTAATGCTGGCACAGCCAGCCAGCATTAGTGATTTAATAATTTGCAGTAGCTGTATTGTTCGATTAGCTCATGCCACTGGCGTCGTTCCAAACTTCATTTAGTTTATTCGATTTCCCCCCCCCCCCCCCCCCTACTGAGCGTCACAAATTCGATATACTGATTATTAGGACGCGAGCCAATTACAGTTGTTGTTGATCACAGTTCTTTATTCATCACATTCCTCCTCAGAATGTCTGCAATTCATATACAGTAAATAGCTTGCGCGAAAATCGCTCGCTTTGCTCCCTCAATCCGCGCACCTTAGGGTTTCAGAAAAACGTATATGTTTGCATATTTTATTTTTGTTGTGGAACCAGCGTTGGTGGCGCGTGTTTGTTATTTCCTTCTGGATTCTTTAGCAGAATAAACTTTCCTTATCATATCTTATCGATCTTATCGTTAAACACGTCGAAATACAAAAAAGACGATGGACAATATTAGCGTATATCATTTTCCAAAATTCGACAGTAAAACTAGCCGAAATTGCTCGTTTCTCTCGCTCTATTGCTATCGTGCCTTGTTTTAGCAGGGCGAGTTCTCGCCAAACACGAATCTCGAATAAAACGCCATTTTGACGTGTTCGTTGCCATGTCCCGTGTAACCACGGCAACGATTGCGTCAAAATTACGTCATTTCCAGCGTTTGCGAGTGATCTGCAACTCGCTTTTGGCATACTTCGCTGTTATTCAGAGCAATACGTGTAGTCACGCAAATATTTTATAATTATTAAATTTGTTCTTTTCGTATTCTTTTTCCCAAAATGAAAACATTTTCAACTTGCCATTGGAATCCAACATTACCATCTGTTAGCAAGAAATGGTAACAAACGCTAAAAGTTTCGAATTCTTTAAGTACGTATTTATTTAGGACGTTAAAAAGAAGCAGCTCCCCCCCCCCTTTATTTAAAGGTAAATTGCCTGAATTTAGTAGCGCCTCCAAGATTTCGTATTGTGGGGGGAGGGGAGGGGGAGGGCCAAAAATTGAGAATTGAATACATGGTTCGGGAATTCAACTAAGTGGGGAGGAGGAGCGGTATTTCAAGTCTCTTGAAGCCCTATAAAACAACAAATTTTAATTCCTTTGAAACATTTAAACAGAATTTCAGAATTTTTACAGCTGAATACCTAATTTGTCTAATTTTACTAAATTCTACGCTTTTTCCGGGTATTGGGGTAAGCACTCTTTTTTCGTATTTACGACAGTTTAATAAGCCATATAATAATAATAATCAACAAATGGAAATCATCAAATTTGATTAACGTACGCTTCAAACGTGCAAAAGACATATAACTACTAACTAATGTCAAACTTGCAGGTATGAAACATTCAACTATATCCATCCTGCAACACTATAAGGGATGCAGAAGCAAACAACAAATTTTAAAAAAAGGTTGACACTTATATTATCCATTGTCGTCCCCGAATAATGAAGTTCCTTCGCCCGCACATGGCTCCACATCGCAACACATCATCGCTTCTTAGAATCTGAAAAGACAAAAAAAAATTGCAATCAAACAAATTAAACAGATTTGAATATCAAAAACACTTGAAAACACTTTACATAAAAAATTAATCTAAAAAAAAGATGTTTTCCTAAAACCTTTTGCCATTTTTACAACAAGCCTTCAAAACGATGTAAAAAATCTAGATAAGCAGTAATTTAGCTTAAACTCGAGCCATCATCATACCAGACCCTTCAGAGATGTAAACACTAATAAGATATATTCGGGTAATTAAAGATAAAAATGAGAAATTAACCTAAACTCGGTCCACCATCACATCGGAGACTTCCCAGATTTACACTCTAATATGGTAAACAAGGCAATTAAAGATAAAACTTATAACTTAGCCTAAATTCGATCCATCATCAGAGATCTCCCAGATCTATAGGCTGATCCCTACATTTTCTGACTTAGGTATCTTTACATGTAACACATTTAAAATTCCTCATGGGATGGATATATTGTGCAGCACAAAAGTTGGCCAAGTTGGGACCTGTAATCCATCAAAAACTGGAACAGGATCTAAAATCATTTCAGTATAGTGCGCGCGGCATATCTTGAGTCCTGCAACTATTTTGTGAGCGCTACGTCTTCCTGGAGGGGGTGGCTTTAATCGATGGCCGCCATTGTTCTTGTAACCATCTTGAATATCAACAAGGCACTCTGCTACTGAAAACGTACAATCGATTATCTGTGTTCGTTCTGCGGAGAACTAAAGATAAGCCGCGGACACTATATATCCTAATGAAATTCCATGCTGCAACTATCGCTTCATACTCCATCCCTTGTCACAAGGTCGCCTGGGAGGCAAGTAAGTAAGTTTATTCATCCAACAACATTAAGCACAAAAGCAAACCGTCACCCCACAAGAGCTCATGCTCACGTGTGGTTTGAGAAAGAAAAATAATTAAACTGGCATTTTTGCTAACAAAATCAAGGTTAGGCGTCAAAATAAGACAACATCGAAATAAAAAAAAAAGTAAATCGAGATAAATATATACCGTAAATCGCCTAATAAACGCCCTGGCTTTTGCTAACGCCCACCCCCCAAAATTAGCTCAAGGTCAGAAATCGTCTAGTAGTTTTATTAACGGCTACCCCCCCCCTCCCCCAACCAATAGTTTTTTGTAGTCAATCGTGAAATTGACTAAAAGCTTCAAACGTATTATGTCTTTAAATCTTGGTTTTCCTGCAGCAAAATTAACGAAAATATTCATAAATTTAACGAAGTCAACATTTAATCGAAAACAATTCACGGGAGCGTTTGCAATCACGGAAAAAAGCCGGCAATATTATAGGCCTATGCGATCAATCATTGATGTGTGTAATATGGATTCAGTCTAGCGAAGACGCTATACCTTTTTCTCATTTATTCTCAAACCCCGCTTACTAGATCATCCTCCTTCCAATATCCAACAGTCGTAGATTTTGTTACCAGGCTCCAGGACAGTTGATCGCCAGACTCTTGCATTACCAGAGTAACTGCAAATGACGCCAACTGTCTGGTACGCGTAGGAACTGACGTTAAATCAAGAAGCGAAAGACGCGATATCTACCCCAGTTGAAGCACCCATCCATCTCCATTCCCTGCTTCATTACCATTCAACGCTGTAGCACTCGGATTGATGCATGCCTGGACAAGAATCCGGATGTGATCTACATCCAGCAATGAACGGTATCTTTTGCCTTCGCTTTGGTCTTTTTCCGTTCAATCCAAAAGATACCGTTCAATCTCAACACAAGAACAAAAGAAATAACATGACGAAGTACCTCAACGCAACTTGGTCCCACGCCAGAGCTATAGTTTTGCCATTAGCGTCTGTATGGAAATCATTTAAAAATAGCTTAAATTGGTGTGCCTAGGTCCCCAAAAATCTGTGAAACTTCATGTAAGTTTGAGAAAAAATTAAAAACAAACAAACCAGACACGCCATAGACGCTAACTTTAAAAAAAGGAAAAAAGAATGTTTTGTTCTTACGAAAAAGCTTAAGTCTGCCCAATTAAAATGTTCACCTCACCGCGATCAAAAGCATGCGCCCAAAAAGACACATTTTTAAAAAGATAATTTCACGTAATCTCTTTTACCCAAGCCTCTTTACACAAGCCCATCCCAAGTGCAGCATCAAAATTCTGAAGTCAATTCGAACTCCACAAAGTGCCACGAGACGTCGCAGCGGTGATACAAAAACAGCTTCGGTTTTATGTCTGTCCTACAGGGCCTCATCTTCTTATCTATAATCTTGTGCTTGCGATCAACAGGAGACCGACCAGACCAGTCGACGTGATAAACTTCACAGTAAAAGACTTGCTTTAAAGGGGGCATTTCTAAAAATTCCCCCGTCTATGTAAGCTACCAGTAGCCGATGAAGCGAGCCCACTCTGTGCCGATCTCGAGCTAGCATTCTTGCGGTTAAGAGTACAAGCCTTTATCCATTCGCACTGCTCGGTCTGGCAGGATCTCTGGAAAATATTTCGTCAGTCAGCGTATAATTAGATGGAACATTCTCTAGTTGCTGAATGCAAATCTTTAACTACTCAGGATTCCAAATTTAAAATGGCGAGTGTACAGCAAATTCGAGATCAGCAATACTTTTGGGGAGATCTCGCAATTTGGCAAATTTCATAGCAATAAGTCCCTTGGTTTAGGCTTCACCCTAACTACAAAAGTGCAACCAACCAACCAACATTTTGTAATTCGGTGTCAGTTATAGGCTACGCTACGCTTCACCACTACTAAGTTTCCTTTAAATCGACAATTCTGCTGAACAATGAACGTCTAAGCGGGAGAGTGCGGGACTACACAATTCAGCAATTTTGTCGGAGGCGAATGGGTTGTTTATGTCCAAAATTAAAAAGTTGCTGTTAGGTTTATGCACTCCAATTCTTAAAATTGATGCAACCATCAAATTCTAAAAAATGAATACGTATCGAAAAAATAGTTGAAACTTAATTTTACCCGGAAATATTTACAGACCTTTACAGTTTAACGGTGCTTGTTGAAGCTCTAACTTTACCGACTTGCGTGATCGCTTGCTGAAACTCAAAATAAGGTAGAGTATGTAAATATTTGGGTGAAACTATAATTTCAACGAGCTATCGCCAGAGGGTATCATCATCAGTTTACCCACGTTTACGTTGCTGAGCGTCGCCATAGAGATAGGAACTATTTAGCGTCACTAAAACAAATATGTCGCGATAAAAATACTGAATTAATCGCTTAAAAACTATAGGTCAAATTAGGGTATTAAATTAATTTTAAGCTCGATCAGAAATGGCTGATCAAGCTTTTTTTTTTTTTTTTTTTTTTAAATCCAGCGATCATCTTTAAAACGGGTTGTAGTTATGAGGGAAGCTAACATTAATACATTAATACATAGTTTTGTCGCCGAAAAGTCGCCGTGGGAGCCACTCGGGTGAATCTTCTTCCGTTGTTCACATTTTTTGTAACGAACTGAATTCGGTTTGAATCGAATACAAAACAAGTACTTCAACTTTGGATGTTGCCCACGAACAAGTATTTCGTTATTTCCGAAGGTATTATCACTGTTACAATGGTTAAATGACGCTAACAATGCCGCCATTTTTTATTTCAAGTTTCGCCTCCTATCCGAGAGACTGACACATGATGCTTTCTGGTGGCGTTTACTGTAAACAGTCATTTTTCGGTCATTATTAGCCGCATTATGTGGACCGTAAACGCCAGAACAGAACTATAAATTGAAAAGTCGCCATTTTACGGTAAAGGTAAGCTGAGTTGCACGGAAGTATATGGTGCATTGCGTAACAATAACAGTGGATTAGCCAAGACTAAAGCAAAGTCACAAAGTACGTACTATAGGGCAGTGACACGACGTAGTATTATTGTATATAACTCTATGCTGGGGCCTTAATGGTTGTTAGTTGCAAGCGCACTGCAGAGAGAAACAGAAGGGCGTCATACTAAAGCCGATGCTGTGAAGAGTGATTTCTTAGACCTAAAACGCGCGATTTTTGTTGTTGGAGAAAACAACGTTATTTTAAGCCTAAGAAATCCGCTCTTCCGTCGTTTTTCCCTCCATTTTTATGTAGTGCACCTTGTAGTTATGACCTCCAAAACCAATACTGGTGCCAATCTGTTGCCAATATGGCGGCAAATGTCACTGCTCTATAAGACTTATGTTGAATCCCATTCCATTGTAGAATGGAAGAAAGGAGCGCTAGATTGAGACAATGCCGAATGAAACTGACCTCAGCCGGCCTTACATAAAAAGCATCCCTGAGATTACCAGAAAATGAAACTCGTTTATGAGTTAGTTAAAGGTGCCATCCTGCAACAAAAGTGTAAAACGCCGCTCACTTTTTACCAGAGCCTACTAACGCAGAGTTTTACTAGTTATTTATGTGCCGGATTTGAATAATTTTTCCCACTGAACAATAAAATAATTTCTGGACTGCTCATTTTGTCGCGAAGACAAAAGGAGAAACAGCGCCACACTGCAACCCCAATCCCCCCCCCCCCCCAACTCACCCTCCATTTCTACAGTCCATTTCTTCAGCTTTTCTTTACCGTTGAGTCGACAAACCTCCCATGTCGCTTTAACCAGAAGTCCACTAAAGAAGCTCGAACCATTACAACATTAAGAGAGCTTCGGTCACACAATTGGCAACTTTTATTCAACCACTGTGCATAATAGACTTGGCGAAGTATCATTGAGTGTGCCTTCGTTTTCCATTCATTTGCTTTTGATGGTTGTGCACCCACGACACGGCTATTATGCAGCCCCACGTCCGTCGATGCGCAGTGAAAACTTCTTTGCTATTAAAATGTTGGAATTTGACAAGAATGGTTGAAAGACATTGACTGTCAAGCGGGGAATGAGGGATGAACCATTCTGTCGGTCGTTGGCAAGCGCTGGCTGGCAACAACGTCCATTTGTAGAACTTTAAAGCTGATCGCTTCTACACAATAACAAATCCATTTTTTACTGTCTCGAAGTAAACAGAATGGAAAAAGGCGACGGCGAAGTTGAAACTAGAAAATTTCCGCAAAAAGTTGTTGAAATGCACATAATAGTCAAACTCAAAACCCACTTCAGTCACTCGCTCAATAATACTCTCACATCCAGGTGCATGATTCGGACGAATTTGTGTTCTAAAAACGTGGAATGACCACTCCAACCTCATCAAACACACTGCACGAATTAACCGACACAAAGTTTTTCTCATCCAACTGTATAACATATTAACCCCAGATAGCATTCCCTAGGTGCATTGTGTGTTTTTAAATTGTAATTGAGCTGTTTTTTGTTTTTTTTTGGCCCACTGGCGGCGATGACACAATTGTCGTTAAAACCAGGTCTAAACCCTAACGGGCTTGATTAGTGATAAATTAAATAGGCAAAGAAATAGGTTTACTTGTCATTAGGTTCAGAATTATTCGGCAAAAAACTATTTATAATAATGACCCCTATATGTAACAGTGGCCCCGATAAATTCGAAACAGGGCAGTAGCTAGACAATTTCTATACGAATAAAGAGCAAAACAAAAAACAAACAGATTTCAATCCTTAAATTAGTTTTTACTTATTATAACATACTTACCTTAAATTTAGCTTATTCGATAAGAATTAGCCTTCATGTCCTAAACCCCAATAAAAAAAACCAACTTTAACTAGATGCGCTACCTACGTTCCCTCTCATATTTCGTTGTTCCTAAAAGGTTTCGTCTCGAGAAAAGGCAGGTGAGTTCTTAGAGGAAGTAATTTTAGAATCAGTAAAAACTAATTTTAGGATTAAAATCCCATTTTGTAAACTATCCTTAAATACTCAAATGTAAATTTTAGCTTACTTTAGTGCTTTTGCCCTTTTCCCCGATGGTGCCACCCTTCCCCACCCCAAAATTTTGTTTGAAAGACTGCGAGCGTCTGTGAAGGCTACAAATACAAAAAACTACAAAGATGCTGCATTTCGGTATACACCCGTTTGAAGCAGTCAGTCAAATTTTGACAATGGGATGGTCAAAAAGTACAAAAAAAAAGGGCCATCAAACGACGGTATAATCTTGTTAAGGAGAATCTTTGTTCAACATGGCAACCATTTTAGGTTTGTCGAACCATAAACAAACATCGAACGTTTCTCCATGACACTATTCAGTTCATGATATGCAAATACTCGAACTTCAATATTGACTCGCAAAAAATTTACGTTGCTGCAAATTTCGGACAGTCATTTAAACACTAGTTGTTATGTATTCAAACACCGACTATCCTCATCAGGCTTCCTGCGTTCTGGACACCCTACTGCTTCGGATCGGTCGTTGTTTGTTTTTGAAAATCGCGCGCGTGACCACTGATCTTTATTTGCTAGCACTGTTGTCACTTGGAGGGATTTGTGCCATTGGAGGGCGAGTTTTTCTTGGAGTTTTGGGTGTACCTGGAAGGCGGTTGTAAATTCATAAGTTTTAACTCTCTTGTTTTCATGGTGCGGCTGGTCAAATTTTGAGTTGGATTTGATCAACGTTTGTGTTCTACTCCAGTCGATTTCGATTTTGAACTCACAACTAGTTTTTAAATGGCTATCGAAAATTTGCAGCAACGTAAATTGTGAGTTCAATATTGAAGTTCGAGTATTTGCATAAATCATGAGTTGTACACTTCAATTTAAACGACAGTACAGTAGAAATTGTTTTCTTGTTTTGCATGGGCGCCACAATGCAATGTGTATTAAACTCAGTGCCTCAAGCCACGAGACCATCTTCCCTTTACGCTTCGTTGAAAAGTTAGCCCACTCGATATAGACAGGATGCGTTTAGCAATAGCTAGTACGTTAATTTTCTGGCTTTTACTTTGTTTATGCTACATGTGTTGGTTTCTTTTTGCCTTTAACGGCTTTCGAGTTGTCAGTGCCTAGTAACATGGCAACATTGCGAGATGGGGATCCTTATCTCATGGCTCGAAGTACGATGCATGATGCAAGATGGCGTTGAATAATGACAACAAATAAAACAATTCTTATCCTGCAGAATTGCGACCTAATATTTGAAAGCCAGCATTCAACGGTTTCCGATTCTACAACCCCGGCTTTCAACCGTCGTTTGATCCCCGCTAGAAGCTGTTATGTGCGAGCATAAGCTAATTCTCGACATAGCGAGAACTAACAATGGTGTAGCAATGTATTATTGTTTTACATTGTTCTTGAGCCTTGTTTTCTGTATAATACATTTAATTCTGTATAATACATGTAGAGTGATCAAAAGGGTAAGTGAAGCTACTTATCTGGGCTTCCAAATTGACTCACAGTGGACGTACAAAAAGCAGATTGAGAAACTCATTAAAAAACTTAGGAAACTTATGCCAAGTCTTTACCATATAAGGTATCTCTTAAGCACAAAAAATAAAAAAATGATCTACTATGCTTGGATAGAGAGTCAAATTAGATATGGCATTGAAATTTTTGGCTTTGCCGCTAACTGCCACCTAACCGACTACAAAAATTACAAAATAGAATTATAAAAATTTTGTTCAATGAATATGGAAATTTAAAAACTAAAGAGGTTTATAGGAAAACTGGAATTCTTAAAATAAGACAGCTGAGAGATTTTGTAGTTGTTCTAAAAAATTATTTTAATGATGTATATAAAATCAGTTCCAACACCAAAAATACTTACTTGCGAAAAACAACATACCGATATGAGGTGACTTTTATGAGGAACCAGTACGGTAAAAGAACAAACAGCTACAAAATCCCTTACATATTCAATGAAATCCCATTGAGACTACTTCAACTTAATAAATTATCAACCATTAGAAAGCATCTAACTGCTTACTTTTTAGACCAATAACTTATAGATTAGCTTTTTTCTTGGTCTTTATGATACGGCTTTTTTAGCATGTTTTTGTTTCCGATATTGTTTAATTTGTGTTCACGATATTATCACTGATAGAGGTAGTTTGTTTCCCTTTTTATAAGGGGGGGGGATTTGTTCCTGAAATGACCCTGATACTGTTAATGTTTTTGATATTGTTAGCATTGTTATATTTTCATTTGCTGATTTTTAGTGGTGTATCAGTTGCAAGTGTAATGTCGAACCATTTGTTCCTCCCTTGCTTTCAAAATGTCTCACTGCTTAAACACCATATTTCTGTTTTGTTTTTTGTTTTTTTTCCTTTCCTCGCACAATGTTCTTGCATATTTTATGTTGTAATCCGGCACGCACAAGTTCTCACAGAACTTCGGGCCGATTGCTGAATAAACCTATTATTATTATTAAAATTGTTTTCGTAATACTGCATTCCGATAAAAAAAACTGAAAACTCATCGTAAATAAATAGTGATAGAGTACGGCAAATCGCTTTCGGCCAGCGAGAAGGTCTAGTGGCATAAATGCGCCCTCAGAAAGACAGTACCTCTGTAGCAAACAAGAAGCAACCACCGTGTTTAGAATTAACTAAACTAAATTATATCTCAAAACTAGGAGCGAGAAACTTTTCATAAATGCGCCTTCAGCCCTGTCACTGACCCGTCACTGAACGATAAAGTTTATGCCTTTTATATTATTCATTTACCTGCTTGTAAACACTATTAACAAAATCCTTTCCATGCACGCGCTAGCTTGTATCGCACGCGGGACACAAATTTCTTTTGTCAACCTCTTTGGGGTATCCAAGTTACGAGGCAAATGTTTTTCTTGGAAACGGATCAAGGAGATAAAGTACACGTGATTGCCATGGCAACAGAGAAACACATTTTATGATTTAAAATCGAGTTACGTGTCATCCCAAAGCAAAAATGACTGGCGATTCAAGATGATAACACGTACTTATAGAGTCAAGAGTGACGTGGGAGGGGAGTGGGGGGGGGGCCGACGTCATTTGTTTGGGTGCAAATGACACAAACCAACACAAAGCACTACGCAGTTTCAGACACATGAGTATTTGCGCTAATTATTCACATACAAATCGTTATATTTTTGAATGAGACGTCACAGACCCCCAACACCCCCCATCCTACGCTCGCAGTCACTATCTGCACATAGTTCACATGCTGTGAAATCCAGCAGTACTTTGTTGGCTCGCTGCTAGAGGCGCCGCAAGTAATACAGGGTGGTCCACAAAAAAACTGACGACCCAAAATTTTCTAAGTCCAATTTTTCTAGTTAGTACCCCTCAGAACCAGGAGAGGACAGAAATCAAATCTAATAAAACGGGAAGATTTCTGTCCTCTCCTGGTTCTGAGGGGTGCTAACTAGAAATGTTGGACTTAGAAAATGTTGGGTCGTCAGTTTTTTTGAGGAACACCCTGTAATGCTTTTTTTGTTATTACTTGATTTGGCCAGTATTCCTTAGCTAATGTACTCCTTAATGTCCTTGGATACATTTCATAAGCCAAATTACGCTAACTGTGGAAGTTCCAGAAGTGCACAAACACTAAATTAAACACTAATGATTTTTGAAGAGTTGCACCCAGTTTTCAGGTGCAATAAATCGGCTAAAAAAACATCGTAAAGTACAAAAATATCACGCAAATATCATGCCAGTATTAAAGCACAAAGTCACGTGAGCAAATATGAAAGAACCAAAACAAATGAACCTAAGCTTTTTCTGGGGGTAAAAAAAGGTTGAAAAGAAGGAACCTGTTTGAATGGACTTGTGTACTGCACGAAAGAAGCTCCAACTGACTCCATGGCTCCCTAATGGTTGTCTGTTTCGTTTTGGGAAAGATTAGGTTCACTAATATCCTTCTTTTTTCTTTCTTTTGTTGACTTTGTGCTTTGATGCTGGCATAATACTTGTGTGATTAAAAAAAATATATGATGCATTTCTTTTAACGGAATCCTTGCACTTCAAAAAAGTGGGATGTGTCTATTCTCAAAACGTTGATATGCACACTTTCCGGGGCTGCATTTCTCAACTTTTTGTAGCAGTGGATTTTGTATCTCCGCAGGTGTCAACAATTCCCAGTTAGCCCCAGCACACAAGTGCTATCGAAATAGCAAAATGCAAAGAAAATCGGATAAACTGGAGAAAGTACATTCGACAATAGTGAAAAATTGTAAAAATTACGACCTACATCTAAACACACAATGCTGCATTACATATTGCCCCAACCACAAAGCCCCTACTTTTCTAAAAACAGTCAAACATCTGTTGCTAATGAAGCTGCGGTCCAGTTGAATTAGATTAACACTAACTGAAACCAATCTTTTGTAACTTTTGATTGAACAGCAAAGAAAACATGTTTGGGAAGTTTGGTAGAAGCTCCAAGTGGTGGTTAGTCACGCCAGCACGAATGAAGCCAGATCAAAAACAAGCCGATCAACCTTGATTGCCTTCACTCACCCATTCTATATCATTCTTTATTCAGTGCAGGATTAATTACGTTAGTTTAGCACGTCTGATTTTGAGCAGTGCTAAAGAGGCATCACTTAAAGAGATATATTGAGATTAAGCTTACGCTTGCGGTACTGCACCTTAGTTATAATTTAAACGAGACTGTCAGTTGACCACACATCCACACTTCTTATAATACATTAACCGAAAAACCCGTACTGAGTAAATATTCAGATGTATGTGTAAGATGCTCACACAGATGTTAGGGAAAAAGCACGTACAAGTTTACATAAAGGTATAAGTCAAAAAGCTCGTGGGGGTGTATGGAAAACTTGCATAAGTGTAAAAAAAAACCAAAAGCGTACAAAATACTTAATACTGGTTTTTCCACTGGACAGCGTATGGGCTTGCATACTTTCCGGATCTAAGCATTTTGCTTGGTACGTGAGTTTTTGGCTAGTTTGTAGAATCCCACAATCTGCCTAGAGCTGAATATCCTGATTTAATTACAAATGATTTGTCACAGTTGCTAGTGCCACACCATTATTTATCAGATGCTGCCTTGCAGCTAAAGAATCTATATATATAATTACACAAGATGCGGAACGCTGTCATCGGCAGCGCAGCAGCAATCTCCATCTACAGCAAGCAGGACATACGATGCCATCTCCGCCATCTACCGACGGAACGGCAAATTATAAAAGTAGCAGCCAAGGCCCGCTGAGATAGTAGCTGCGCCCGGAACGCAATGGCCAGCCGCACGAACATACGATGCCAACTACCGACCGAACGGCAAATTAAATGGGGAGGGGAGCGAGACGATGCGGAATGAGCGAGCGAAGTGAGCGACTCCGCTAGTCTGATTAATATTGTGGTGACTGATGCAGTCACTACATTCATGCTCTTACGCACTACATAAGCTTGTTTACAGGTCTGAGATGCTTGCGGCTTTGACCAAGAGCCCCACAATCGATGCAGAGTTACACGATACTTAGTCTGACTCACTACTGTACAATTTACCGGGTGGCACAATGGCTGCATCATCGCTTCAAGTTGTAAAATCTAGAAACCACGAAATTTATTCACACGGTATGCTGTTGTGCGTCCGTACTACTACGTGATGAATATGTGCACGAAATATGCAATCACATTTATTCCTTTTTAACCTCTTCTTATGATATCCCCAAAACATCTCCCATATTGATTACGATTTTAATTCATTTGCATCAGCCTTGGAACCAATTATAACAACCATCCGAGGCAACAGTATAACTACCATGAACTTTGCCACATAGCAGATTAGTACGTGCACGTTAACCAACCAGAATTAAATACCTCACCCAGCGTAAGATATTTGCTCCCAGATTCCCATTCATCATCACACTGTCCAGATGCCGAGCAGCCACAAGGAGAAGCTTTCACAGGAGTACTCGCTTTGCTATTGTTTAGCAATTCCGCACTTGAACACGGCAATGGGCATGGACTTCTGATTAATAATGGGAAATTGTCACTTACCGCATCTTCCACCTTTGCCTACGGGTTCTAATTAATAACTAAATATTCACCAGTTTGTAATAGTCGTTATGGTTTCGGCCACAAGGCATTACACTGTGACGCAGCAATAATTGTGGCTGGCCTTACGCATCAACTGTGCCGTTTTTTCCTACTTCTTCCTTGTTAACTCCACTACATTTAAGCGATTGCGTCAAAGCCATCTTAATTCTGATGGCAACAAGACCTGAGCCAGGACTCCAGCCCAACATTACGTGCTTGTTTTTCCACTTGGCTGCAACGATCCAATTCTTCCGGCAATTCAAACAACAGGGACGCTTTAAAACTTGGCGAAAGGGAGGGAGGGCTTTTAAGTAATTGAATTCCCACTGCAAAGCTGGCTGGAGGCACTCCTTGCACACGGCCTGCTCTCATTACACAGCGTCTAATGAAATATTAATTTACAACCAGGCATTAAACCCAACTCATGTTTTGGACATATGAGGAACATGCTTCTTAGAATCCATGTATAGGTAGGCAATAAGCAAGTTCTATAAAATTCTCACCCTCCATTTTGTTGAAGAGGGTAGAGAGAGATGATGAAAACTGAAGACAGGGTTGTTATCTGATATAAGTACTGCTGTCACACGTGATAAGAATTATTATTTACCATCCTATAGCTCATTTAGCAAATGAGGATATACACTTTGTTTTCCGAATTATGCTTATCGCAACCTGAAATTTAACCTTCATTTAACCTGAAATTGTAAACAACGTTCAATTTGGTCAGCGATCAATTCACGAGACGAACGAAAATTGTCCAGTTACTCTTTTAGTGATTTCTTTCACACATTTCTTGTGGAAAAAAAAAAAACAAACAAACCTGGCGAAAAGGAATATGACCTTGGTTCTAATTTGTTGGTTTTCAGGACCCAAGGTAACGATTAACAGGGACAGATGGGTGCATTTGTATTGCAATGCTAGAGGTCAATTTCTTGGACCATCGCAAAACGAACTCCTGCGAAAGCATTTGCCAAGAATGCTTTCATTAATCAAGAACGATAGTTAGCGGGTTGAAGGCAATCAAGTATCACTCTGGTTCTAATCATAAATGATCCCTAACCATAAAAACTCTCTTCACTTTTTCGATCCATAATGTATTGATAGCACGCCCAAACGTTTCTTTAATTTGAAAGGCAACCATTATTGGCTACTGGGTATGTGCCAAATCATTTTTGGCAATCATTGTTTTAGCATTCTTAGTGCAATAGTGAACCTGTACTGTGTTAAGCTCCACATCGTAGTTTCGAAGACTTCACTATTTTCCACAATAGTTAAGCTTACGACATGGGCCACTCACTGTTGAACAATAGGTGAAGCTTCTACACGGGCCATTCACTGTTGCAGCACTGTTGCTGCTTACTGCATGGGCCGTTCAGGGTTGTGCAATCGTTGAAGCCTACCACATGGGCCACTCACTGTTGCTAAATACATGGAAATTTTGCCAACAGACAAACCTGTTTATCAGTAAGCGTCGTAAACTTATTATCAAAGAAATAAAACCTGGCCGGTTACTCCTGTTGTGTCAGTATGCCCTAGCGGTAGGACTTGGCCAAAATAAATTGGTCTACAACTAGCGCTGCATGACTGAGTTCCAATTTATTGTGAGATATTGTTTATAGTTTATTTTTAGAATTATTTTAAAATTATAGTCGTCAACTTGTCAAATCGTGACAAGAAGTAAAAAGTAAAGGTAACAAACAATAACGAAAAGGTTTTTTTTTTTCAGAATCCATATCCTGCTGTGCGAGAAAGAGGAGAACACTGTTGCTTTCAGCGACTTCGATGCAGCTCTGAGTGCCTTTCCACTGAAACCTGAAGGCTAGATGCTCTCACTCTGAGGCATTCATGCACAATAAACATATACCGTAAATTCTCCATTAGCCAGAAACCAGTAATGGCATGCTAATATAGACTTTCCTTCTTCTAAAATATAGGTACCAACCTTCAATCACTGAAATATTGAAAAAATTTATTGTTGTGTAATAGCGTCCTTGACTAGGAAATAAACAAATTTAGAATTGATAATGATGTAAATAATCCACGTACCGAGCAAATGCCATTTGTAATACATGTAGCAGGCAACACTGATGCAAAACTGTTGCAACAGGCAACATGGTTACAGCAACAGGTATTTTTGTCATTATTATTGCTATCATTATATTATTGCGTTCTCCAGAGAGTGCCCTATACATCAGCAGGTCTGGCAAGGATCACAGGGATTGCTGATTGCAAGCCTAAAAAGGGGAAGCACTAAAAAGCTGCATGTAAAACGTGGGAATGGAAATAGGATGGCACCAAAGCAGCCAGCAGGAAAAAGTTACACAAGATAATAAAATCAAGAAAGCAAGTGTGTAGGGGGAAAAAACGTTTAAAATTGTCACGGCCAATGGAAAGATGGGGTAGTGCCACAACTACATTACCACCAAGGTTAGAGCTGCCAGGGATACAAAGGTCCCCAATGGAAGAAGGAAAAGGAAGAAGAATGTTGAAAGGCCATTGATCCAAAATATATTTTTCATTAGATAAAACTTGAAAAAGAATTAAAAAAGTTTGAAACGTAGTCCATTAAAAATGAATGAAATAAAAGTTGTGATTCGCCTGGCTGTAATTAAGAAAAAAGAATTAAATTTTTAAAATGAAGCATACATTTCTGGCGTTTTTAGGAAGTGGTTCAAGTGGCTCAGGAAGGATAAACGTTGGAGGGGTGTAAATCAGAAATTTACTAGCCTAATTTTCCATCTAGCAAAATATGTATGTAAATTTTCCGACTGATTTGCCGACTGACCACAAATTATGTAATTTTTGCGACTGATTTGCCAACTGGCCAAACTTTGGAGGGGTGTGACAACCCCCCCCCCCACCCGCACCCTCCCCCCCATAAAAACGTCCCTGAAGTGGCTAGCATGTTCTTAAAAGACATTCACGGATGGTGCCCAAACAGCCTGATCAGAAAGAGAATTCCAAGCGAGGACCACCCTTCAACAAAGAAGTTTCGGCAGTCCAGTCTGGTTGCAGAAATGATTAGTTCGGGATGTCCATGGATCCAAATGAGCTGAACTAAGTTTAAAAAGAGGTAGCTCAATGCGCAGAAGAATTTTAAGTCCTTCAAGATAAGATGAACGCCGCTGGGGCTCCAAAGAGTCCAAGCCCATTTCTTTTAGACGCGGATTGAGTGAGCAGCGCTAAAGAAGTGACCCAGCGTAAGAAGGCGATTGTTGAACTAACAATTTTTAAAAAGCTTGTTTTTTCATGACAAAAAGAGCTGGCTATTCAAAATAGGTTGTCGTAATTCGCTGGATGCTAATTCGAATATTTCATTTTCAATATTTGGCTACGATCAAGTTAAAAACGTGATCTGTTAAATGCCAAGTACACCGAGTTTGTCACTCTTCGTCAATACGGAACTTTATCTACTCCTGACACGAAGTGATAATGGCCCGGGTCATAGAGGGGGGGGGGGCTTCTTTTCCCCGAATACGTGGGGGGGGGAGGGGGGACTGGAGGTCAGGATTGGACACGGAACCTTTAGCACACGAGACGTTCACTCGTCCTAACCATTCGGCAACCTTGACTCCCAAAACCGATAAATACTGATAAATCCAATTAATACCACGGTTGTAGGGAGAGGTTTACACCCTAAAGCACGTGCTGCGAATCACCATAAAACACCAAGATAAAACCAAGAAGAGCACGTTCAACCATGACTCATTCAACGTATGGAAAGAAGGTGGTGAGGCGGCGCCGCACTCCTTGGACATTATCGTCCAGTTTTCGATTACGAGAACTTTAACCTTGAACGCTGTGGGACATAAACCCCTTCGGCTACGTTTTTAGTCCCACATGTGCCCGGGAATCAGTCTATTTCGAGGTGAAGGGCTCGACAGGAAGTGTGTGGGTGCTTTTTAACGGAAGAGGTCGGTAGGGGTGGGAGGATGTGTTTCTCTTTAAAGCTTTACGACTCGTTTTCGCCAGGTTTCATTGTTATGTCAGGGGGTGTATGCCTGCCTGCCTCTCTGCTTATCGCTTATACCCATAACGGAATTCAAAATGGCCGCCACCGTTAGAAAGCGAGCCACTTTGGTCGGCGCCGGTGAGTCGCTATTAATTTCCGCTTCTCTCCAACCAACGAATGAATGGGGTCCACACTGTTTAGCGTCACTCAACACCAGAAGCCATTGTAACAATCACCTTCTAGCAAAGAAGAATACAAGCCAAACAACGAAAAACATGCACTAGAAATAACGTAGTACGCTAAGCCACCATTGTAGACTAACGTTTCGTCGAGATGGCGTGACTGGATCCGAACTGGCAACCCAATCCTTACCCATAATGCCTTCCCCGATACTCCCACTCCTCCACTGGCATTTTTTTTTTTATAAAGATGACTCGTTGAACAAGTTATTATGATCACAGCAGTGACCATTGCTCAATTCGACCGAGAATCCTTGCGGCCATATTGGCCGCGGAGATGGAATAGTGACAAACAAATACAAAGGCCTAACAAAGAAATAACAAGAATTAAAAGAGGGTAAGATAACTGAAATATTGCTCCTAATTTGGTGTTATTTTATTGTGAACAAGACCAGCATGGTGTAACTATGGCCGAAAATTAAGCTGTTTCTGCATATGTATCTTGTGGTATTTTGTCCTGTAAGGAGGGATCTCAAGTTCAAACACACAAATCGCTGTTAATTATAAGGGTGTGTTTATATAACAAGCCCTTCTCGCTCGCCGAACGCTATTTGCTAGTCAACCGTTATTTATTTACGAAGAGTTTCCAGTCTCTACTAAATGAAAGAGGGAGGTAATACGTAACAAATTACATGTATTATTAAAACAACACGGATAAAGAACAACGTGCAACAGTAATTTTAAACATTGCTATAACATTGTTGTCATTTCTCGCTATTTCCAAAACTTGATACACGCGCACAAAGAACAGCTTCTGTCATTGATCGGACCACGCTACAATAAATAGCAGCTCGTAGCGAGAATTCAAAATCCAACATGGCGTACATTTCGGTTACCGAAACGAAAACAAACCATCGAATGCTGGCTTTCAGAAATCAGTCCGCCCGCTTGCACTGTAATAAAAATTGCTTTCTTGTTGTCATCAACCAACGTTGTCATGCCACATGGGTCGTACGTCGTGTCGCGAGGCACGAAGAAGGCATCTGCGTACGCATACCTACCAGGGCTACTACGTATACGCAATTGCAAAGCCGCATGCTTCAGTAAAGGCGAGAAAAAGTCAGCAGATTTAGTACTAACCAAGTAAGGGCGCGTTTATGCGACTCATCTTTGCGTTCTGGGAGCTAGAAACTAGAAATAATCTGAAATGTCAATATAGCGGCCGGGGCTTTTAGCTCCACCGACTCGCAACGAAAACAATCAATAATGCAAGTTCAGAAGCGATTGACAGAGTTGTTTCGTCAGGAGAAATTCTTAATCTTATTGCCACGGATTATAAGACTGCAATCATTTACTTAAAACGATGTCGGATTTACCTAATGCAGGTAGCGTTGTTACCATGGCAACACCACTTTCACCATTAAATTCTAGCTGCGTAAATGCAAAGTCGAGTCGTTGCATAAACGCGTCCTTGCTGTACTACGTTATTTCTCGTGCATAATTTTGGCTGTTTGGCTTGTTTTCCTCTTTCATTGATATAATTTACAACGATTTATGTATATTTTATTTATTCGACATCATTTAGAAACAGCCAAATGTATTCTGAGTCAATCTCCTACTAATTTAACTTATCATTTTTTAAGTAAACCATCAAAGAACACACTTCCTTAATACATCAAACATTTCCTCGACGAAATGTGAAGTGTTCATAAAAATTTCGATGCCAAAAACTAAAACACTAAGAAATTCAGACAGAAAGTTACACATTTCCTGTTTATAGAAATAAATACGCATTTAGAACAGACCCCATAACGTCCGTACAATCAAAAAAAAATACCAGGGTAATATCCTGCAAATTAAAACCAGTAATTCGCTTAAAATCGAGATCAAACGTTTTTTTTTATCTAAAAAACCCAGAGCTTTTATGATTATACATACATTGTAACAATATACATACATACAGTATAGATTTGCACATGTATATTTATATTTGTTGAGTTTTGTATTGATTTTTATAATTATTATTTATAGTTATTGCCTAAATTTGTTTTTGAATGTTTGAATGGTGTTGTATTGTTGTATACACTAGCACATATATTGTCCTATATATACGCACGTTGGCCCCCGACTACAGATATTACTGCCTGGTGTCAATCAATTTTAAATTGAGTAATTAAAAATTTTTATCAGGACTTTAAACACACCTTCAAGCATGTCACTTGAGCAAGCGCCCCCCCCCCTCCCCCACCCCCCAAGAATTATCTATGAGGAGCCCCATACTTTTTTACATCAGGAAAGGCAGGAAAGGCAGGTAACAGGACTTAAAGGGAACCCACAGTGTAAATGATATATTAAAAATCTGCTAATATTTTCTAAACCCTTATGAGCTTATAATTCATTGAAACGACGTGACCAAGATTCAAACCCATCAACTGCGAATGAATGCAAAAACGCCTTTGTCATCTCCACGGCCGAAGGAACAGGATAACACTATTTGGTGTCTAGTGAGGATTTAAGAAGCGTGGACAATCGGGGGGAAAGTCACAAGGAATATAAAATGACTCGAAAGGAATGTGGTACGCCATTTTCTAATGTGGTTCTTGAAGGTGTGGAGTAATGAAACAAAATGGATTTTTTTTTAGGAAATTGGAAGAATAAGGATTGCTCCTGGGAAATGTTAAGAATGGGAATTTCTTCTGGGAAATGGGAAGGATGAAAATTTCTTCTGGGAAATGGGAAAGATGAGAATTTCTTGTGGAAAATGGGAAGAATGGAGTTTACTTCTGGGAAATGGGAAGGATGAAAATTTCTTCTGGGAAATGGGAAGAATGACGATTTCTGCTTGGAAGGAAAAGATGAGAACTTCTTCTGGGAAATGAGAAAGATGAAAATTTCTTCTAGGAAATGGGAAAGATGAGAATTTCTTGTGGAAAATGGGAAGAATGGGGATTTCTTCTGGGAAATGGCAAGGATGAAAATTTCTTCTGGGAAATGGGAAAGATGAGAATTTCTTGTGGAAAATGGGAAGAATGGAGTTTACTTCTGGGAAATGGGAAGGATGAAAATTTCTTCTGGGAAATGGGAAGAATGACGATTTCTGCTTGGAAGGAAAGGATGAGAACTTCTTCTGGGAAATGAGAAAGATGAGAATTTCAACAGGGAAATGGGAAGAATGAAAATTTCTTCTGGGAAATGGGAAGAATGAGAATTTATTCTCGGAAACGGGAAGGAGGAGAAATTCTTCAGGGAAATGGGAGGGATTAGAATTTCATCAGGGAAATGGGAAGGATGAGAATTTCTTTAGGGAAATGGGAAGAATGAGAATTTCATCAGGGAAATAGGAGGGATGAGAATTTCTTTCTGGAAATGGGAAGAATGAGTATTTCTTCTGGGAAATGGGAAGGATGAGAATTTCTTATGGAAAATGGGAGGAATGAGGATTTCTTCCCGGAAATGAGAAGAATAAGGATTTCTTCTAGGAAATGAGAAGAATGAGGTAATGGCAAGGTCGTAGCTGGAAACCTTTTCTGTAGGGGGCAACTCCAAGGTAGGTGGAGAACGAGAGGGGCAACCTACCTGGAGCAACTCATTATTTTTACGCACGCTGCCAAAAATATGCAGATTTTTCCTAATTACTAACTGGCACTCTTTTCATTAAGATATTAAAATTCGTACTACCGGTTTCAGTGGCAGATCCTTCATGGTGCGAATTGCTTGCAGCTTAATAAACTTAAAAATGTAATGTTCGAACTGAACTGCCAAATAAAATTTAAGTAAAAAAAGATACGGAAAAGTGCAAAAGGAGTCGGAGTGCAAAAGGAGTCGGAAATTTTCGTAATATTTTTAACATCAGGCAAAAAATATATTTTCATTCGAAAATTTGTGTGTGGCACCTGCCTTAAAATAAAAAAAAAAATTCTGCAGTGTGCCCTCCTCCCACCCGCCACCAAAAAAAGGAAAAATGTCAACCAAGAGCCAC
>JAHWFP010172736.1:0-13002 GCA_023313725.1 Lithobius niger
ACAGAAGACTAAAAGGGGTCAGGTCTGAAGTGCTTATCTTGATTCATGGAATTTCTGACTACCGCTGAACTTGTGAAATCAGAAATACATCATTTTGACGTAGTTATAACCCGGAGGAACCTGGTTTTGACCAAGGTCAAGTCCGCAAACTGGACTTGACCTCGGTCAAAACCAGGTTCCTCCGTGGTGACCTTGTCCTTGTTAGACGGTTTTGCTAGCTGTCCCTGTCCCTGCAGCTGTTGCTCTTGGGCAGCTAGTCTCCCTCTTTTCTAACACGGTCTTTAATAGTGCTGGCAAGCTCTCGCTCCATTGTTGTCTGTCTGTTGCAAAACATTGCGCCCTGCAAGGCAACCATTGTTGTGGTTTTTTTTTATAGTGTTGTTGGTTAGTTGCTTCTGTCTCTTTTAACTGGAAGCTCCCTTTTTTGCTGATTCAAGGGTGCAGGCCGCGCCCTTTTCCGTGCTCATGTCCGAGCAGAGTTTTACCGTTTGTTATGGTTGAACTAGCGATGCCTGAGGCCATGTAAGGAACCCACCTAGCAATGTCGAGCTGACCAAGGACGACGGACGTTCCATATTCCCGAACTTCCGACCGGTTTATAGAACACGGCGGCCGCCATTCCGGACTGTCCTGTAAGTCAACCTATTCCATTCCTAGCCTAATAAGTATCCAAAACATGGTCCTTCTTAGTGCTGCTATTTCTCCCAGGCCTGCCCCAAAGTCTTTACACTGAAGTAAGCTAAACGTTATCACTTGTGAGTGAACTGTGCATTTTTTACTTGTACCATAGTATGTTTTGGAAACCAGTAATTAAAACCCAGGAGTTATGACAGTCCCCAAATGAAAGTTCCAAGGCGTCATTTATTTCCTTGTCTAACGTTACCACTACACTTGCATCGATGATCCACGGATCACACCTCTGACACCCTTTTGTCCCGAATATGCCCCAAACCATTTCACGAACAAGCTCCCATCAGGAATTGTCCCACGAATGGTTTGGCCACACGCATCTTCCATCTTCGTTCAGACAAACGGAACTATCCAACATCCCTTAGTTTCAGCCTTACCACCTATGTCACGAAGATCCAAATAACCCTGGTGTCCACAATCCTCACTTACCAAATCTTAAACCACCCTGTTGACGTCCAGGCCCAGCCGATTTTTATGTCTTTCTCACACTCTGACCAGGGGGCATCCCCTCAAACTCCGCGGAAGTGTCTCCTCCGATAATGTTCAGCACCGATTTTTCTCAGAACGTGTCGTCGATGCGTGGAATGCCCTTCCTGTTTCGGTTGTTCTTTCCACTTCGCTTGATTCTTTAAAAAATCGGCTGGACCGTTTTCTTGGTTAGGTTTTCCTGGCGGGTGGCTCTGGGTTTTGTTGTGGGTGTGGGTGTGGGTTGGGGGGGGGGGGGGTGCTTCTTGGCTTTTGCTTGCACCGTCGAGTTTTATATTCTAAGTTTGCGTACGACATACGGCCAACAATTACGTCAAAATCCCGGTAATTTCGAAGTTCGGGAGTCACGAACAACTCGCTCTTGGGACAATAACGAGTGCGAAGGGTCCTTCACCTCCACTTGAACAAACATTAGTATACGTGTAGTACAAGCCTGTGTTTTACTTCATCATGGGGATCATTTTCAAAGGAACTACGCTAAAAAAAATACAGCTATATTAGTACAATCAAGAATTTATAGGGTTGGGGATGAGAATTTGTAACTCTAAAAAGTCACTATTGAAACGTCCTAGATCCATTCCAATTAGTTCCATCAGAGTTTTCAGAGGGCGCCACGTGTTCCATTTGGTAATTTTTGCTCATTTTTCAGCCTAAATCTAAAGTAAACTAAATTACAACTAAGGTAAACTAAATAATAATTAAATACAAGCTAGTTTCATTTAGTTCAGTTGAATTTTAGGCTGAAAACTGAGTAGTAATTCCCACATAAAACTCGTGGCGCCCTCTATAAACTCAGACGGAACTAATTAGAATGGATCTAGGAAGTTTCAGTAGGGGGTCTCAGTCACAAATTCTCCTCCCCAACCCCATAAATTCTTGGTACAATGCCTACCATGCAACAAATTAAAAGTTAAAAATGTAACCACCCACCTCTCCTGAATGGCAGTGGGTAAAGAGCACGATAAAAAGAAATTTTTAGCACAAGTGGAAGAAATTTGTTGCACGGTCGTACATCCGGTATGTCCCGTACGAAAAGGGCGAAGTCTCACTAACAGCAAGCGAGCGCAGTTTCATTTAAACTGTAAAACGATCTGTTAAATGTTTTCGGATACAGGCAAACGTTCGAACAGGTTTTCCATTGCTCGTTTTTAGTGTAAGATGTTTACAATGATTTTGCGATTGACAGCAATGATAAAAAAAAAAATCCGTGGTTCCGACACGTCACGTCGCTGGTCATCGAATTTTTGTTTGGATTAAAAGCATGTAAATTGGAGGAGCTGCGCATACTGTTCCGTTCCGTTCCGAGAAGACCCGTCGGCTGACGGACGGCATTGTGGAGGCAGAATCCTTTCAGTAAAAAACTGATCGCATCGGAGAAGTGTACGCCGCCGGCCGTCAGTCGACGGCCGTCGTCGTACGTCACGCGCCTGCGCACAACGCCTCTCCCCTACTAAATACGGATGTGAACCTATTTTAGTTGGCTTCTGGCCCTAAATGTCATCACGTCCAAGCGTCAAGAATTAATGCCTAATTTATTACGACTTTCTATTTAATTATCTACTTAAGGTCACTACAAGTTTAGCAGCTCAGCGGAGTCAACTGAAACGGTTAGCGACGGAAGCTATGTGTGCTGGACCATCCGTTGCCGTCAGTCGTCGAAACGGGATGGAACGGAACGGAGTAGTGGGCTACAAGCTTTTCACGACAGCCGCTATACTTCTAAGTTACGTCGCCTTCTTCGTACACCTTTCTTTCGGCTGATTTCGAGTGCCTTGTCCCGTAATCTAGAAGAAATGGTTAAGAAATGTAAACTAAACAATGTTAATAATACACATAAGTTCAAAATACAAACAGTTTGTTTTCTTGTAATTACTTTTAATTACGCAACATTTTTCGTTGCTTATAACAGTCCACAACAATATAACAATACCGATGCCAAGAGACAGAAGAGTTAATTGGTCTGCTGAAACAAGACTACAATATTTCATTTTCATCCATGTAAATCTGATCATAAGAGTCCAGTCCACTCATCACTTCTTTTACAAGTCAATTTGTGATTTAAACTCAATTGACGTGTAAGCCCAAAAGGCAACGTAAATAGGTCTGCATCCGTATTTATTTAACCGTTTGTGTTTTTCTAGCTTTATTTTCTGGCAAAAGACCATTAGTTTATACTTGAACTTATGTGAATTTGAGAAATTCACCTTGTACTGAGTTGCAATCTGTATCTAACCCTCATAATTTATGCAGTAAAATTTCTACCAGCAATGAGTCACCTGATTAATCTTAATTTCTGGATTTCCTACAGAGCATGATGACCAGTAATATTTTAGCCTTCTGCACAGCGGAAACGTCTGAGAAGACTATTGCAACGACTTTGTCCGTCTGTCCGCCTATTCGTCCATCTGTCGCCGTTTTTAAATTCAGAACGGTACCAGATAGAGACAAACGGTTTCACCATTAGATTCAGCGACCAAAAATTAATTAAAAAACACGGCAAATTAAGACATCGTTGCTTCCTTATAGCTGGATTTCTGGATTTCAGGATTTCTGGACGTAACTCAATGAAATCAGAACATGTGATTGTCACATCTAAGCACTACACGAAGACATGAAACAGTAAAAACAAAAGGATATCGTTAACGATACACATGAACTTCATTTAAAATAGTCTTGGTACCATGTTGCATGGATGAATAGGCCAGTCTCGAACTCAATTCTCCGTTAGCTGTGACTTACGAAACAAAACGACAGCTAAGAAACATTAGGGCTGAAAGCTGAACCAAAAATCTAAAACTAGGCCTTAAAGCTAGGTTTCTACATCGTGTTGCATAAATGAATAAGTCTATTCACGAACTCAATTCTCCGTTAGGGGCTACTTACGAAATTAAAGGCAGATAAATTAGTGTCTTTTTCACAATCGTGACAAATCGTGATAAGTAATAATAATAATTATAACAATAATAATAATAATAATTTTATTCCATGAAAGAAAGAAATACTCGAAGTTTAAATAAACAAACTTGTCTGAGTGGCAATAAACTACACATTTTATACATAACAAGTACATCACACATGAAATAAGAAACAATTACAATTAATATCTGTAATACCTTTTAATACTACAATAAATCAAAAAGTACCTTTAATAAACTTAATTTTATAATTTATATATTTTAACTAATTCAGTTATAAGATTTCATTTTAATTCAGGTTTGGACTGATGTTCTAACAATTTCTTATTTAATATATGTTAATTAAATTCTGTATATACTAATTCTTATTTCTTATTTCTTGTTCCATTGTGATATCTTAAATTTCTGTGATGTTGTTCTCAAATAATTACTTTTATTTCATGATATGTTTTGATTCTTATTTTAATTCTTATTCTCATAAATTTTTAATTTATTCATGTGGGTAATAGCTTTTTTATTATTATATAATCCCTTAAATCTGTTAATTTTAATATATTATGTTTTACGTATACTTCGTTAGTTCTTTCTCGATTATTCCCAAACAAGACCTTAATTTTCCTATTTTGTACTTTTTTAAGTCTTTGTATCAAATAATCCGCTGCGAAACCATAAATGTCAGTTCCGTAACGTACAATTCTAACATAATTCTATAGAATTTTGTTAAATTTTTGTTAGTTAAAGTATATTTATAATTACATAACTTTGGTATGATTTGTCTAAGTTTTGTTATTATTCTTAAAATCTGTTGTTTAAAGTTCCAATGCAAGTCAATTTTTAATCATAAATATTTTGTTGTAATTTTATTTTCAATGTCTTTGCAAATTTCATTACAATTATTATCACTTATTCTGGAGTTAACTTTTTACACTGTTCAAAATGTGTTATTTTTGCTTTTTGTTTATTTTTCATAATAATAATAATAATAATAATAATAATTTATTTAGCATCTGCAATACACAACGTAATACGGATCAAGGCACGAAGCAAGCGCTTGTATGTGCACTGAAATAGTATAACGTATGTTATTTTACATACATTCATTAATAATATCAATTTTTTTTAACATCATAATTATCTAAAAGAAACAAATTTCCATAATTTACATGTTACACGATCGTATCCCTCAATTTGACAGTCAAGTAACATCCAATGTTAAACATTCCTTCTAACAATAGGGCATTTTTAAATTTTTGATTTGATATTAGACCTATTCAGTTCATTTCTTAGCTCGCGTGGTATTTCATTCAGAATTAATGATGTTATATATGATCTGCATCTCATACCACATGAGTTACGCCAAGAAGGTAACCTTAACCAATTCACGTTATTTCTTTCAGGTCTTTCGTTTATATGCACGATATTTTTAACAAAGAAGTTATTCGCAATCACATCAAATTTAATCATATCCAACGTGAAAGTTTATTTTCACTCCTAATTTCCTTAGAAGATTTATCATCACTTGTATTAAACAAAATTTTAGCCAATATTTTAAAGAATTTTTTGAAGTCCTATCAGTCCCATCAGTCCCATTTTTAAAGTCCCATCAATAATAATGATAATAATAATAGGCTTTATTGTTACATGGCTCACAGTTCGTAACAAACTTGTGTAAGCAACAGTAAGTGTATGTTAATTTAAATAATAATACATATATTTTTACATATACACTTTTATAGAAACTTGAACAAAAAACCCTTCTTACATAAAATGAAGTACATTACCCTCTGTTTCATTCATAATTTTTTTATATTGTTTACTAACACTAGTTTCAACTTTTTCAAATTCTTCCTTACATTGGTTAGATAGCATCGCATTATCTAGTTTATTGAAGAGTGTACACATGTAATTTGCCTTATTTCTTAGTCCGTAATTATTATTCCAATATGGCTTTTTATATTTCTGCGTTTTTTGTTTTTTTTTTCGTAATCTTTCTCCTTTAATTTCATCATAATTTGTATGTATGTTTACATAATAATTTTTTATTATAATCACATAATTACCAAGGTCCAAGATTTTAAGATTTTATTTGTAAAAAATAATTCATCTGTTTTATCTCTCTCATTTCCAAAAAGTACTTTTACGACAAGGTACATAAAAATAATGCGTAATTATAGCCCCCCGACTAATCTACGTTGCGGCAAACCATTGATTCTAGAATCATCCTTTTTTAATGGCCTATTTTAATGCCATCAAACAGGCCTGAATTTTGTAAGGCCTTCAAAAAAGGCCTGCATTATTTTAAGCTTATCAAAAAAGGCCTACATTATGTTACGCAATTGCACATATGTCTATTTATTTGTTACTATAAGGTTGTCGATGTTGCAGACTGACAGACACACAAAATGAACTTAGGGTGAGCGAATAAAACTTTATACTTATAAATCACGTAGGACAGCACCTAAACTGCTTGCAGGGTTCCAACCAAAAAAGACCGTGTGTTTTTCTGCTATTCCCTGCACATGTTTGCCACGGAATGAAATCTCAGTGGGAAACGATCCCGATTCCATTGTCGTCTGGTTCGTTCCCTAGCAACTAACAGCACCTTGCAGGGAATAATGCTCGTGCAGCTTAAGTTTAATTATGATGACATCATCGATGTAGGGGTGACATAACGGCGTGACGTCAGGATAAGAGGGGGCTTTGGAGCTACCCCTGTTTAAAGGGAGATTGGGCTTCCCCTCGGGACATTGCATCCTAGCCACACATAACGAGGGAAAGACTCATTGGAAACTGATGGGGGTCAGCGTTATAATGGAGGACGTATAATAGATAGACGATAAAAATAGACCTGACTACTGTTTGAGTAACAACTAATTTAGTCCGGTCCACTGTTTCTTTTTCTTTTTTCTTTTTATTTGTTTACATGCTGTTGGCACTCAGCAACCCCACTTACTTAAAAAAAATTCTGTGGGTGGGTTGGGTTTGGTGCTTTGGTTGTGTTAAATAAGGAAGCTTTACGTGTATTGTTTTACGAACTCTAATTTTATACTTTGTGAAAATACCAGTCTAGAAATTAATTCACAATGGAAGTCTGAGTAAACGTGTGATAACGTTGTGAAATAATAACCTAACATTTTTGTTATACGGTTTGTGTGGCCCTACTTGCAGTGGTGTGGACTTGCAACGGATTATTCTGTGTTGATTATCAAGAAAGATAGAGACATCTTTTTTTTTATATTCAACAAAGATGTTTATCCCAAAAATGGATTTTGGGACAGATTTCCGACACACAGTTGGGTTTGGTGGGTTGTGTGCTAGATAAAAAAAAAAAGCCAAAACGATGCGTGGGCTTTTTAGTCTTCTGTACAGCCGTACCGGCTGAGAAGACTATTGCAACGACTTTGTCCGTCCGTCCGTCGCTTTTTTCAACTTCGCAACGGTACCAGAAATTGACGACCACTGTTTACAACGTTCGATTCAGTGTCAAAAGTTAGTTAAATAACATGGCAAATTAAAACATCGTTGCCTCCTTATAGCGAATTGACTTTTTCGACGTAACTAAATTAAATAATAACGTTTCATCGTCGACTTGAAATCCTAAAGATTTGTGTTAACGCAGCCGTAAAAACAAAACCGTTTTAGCTTCGTTTAAAAGAGTCTTGTCGCATTGTTGCATGAATGAATAGGCTTACGATCGAACCAAATTCTCCATTAGGCCTATCTGCTACTTACGAAACCAAAACTGCCGTTAAAAAAATTAGGCCTAAAAAATGAAAATTAGATCTAAAATCACGTTACCATGGCAACGTCAATAGTTGCTACGAGTCGCTGCTGCAGCGTTACTCCTGTCCCTTCCCTACTACCACTGATCTATATTAGGCTACGTTGCGCATTACGTTGTATTCTGTAACTGTGTGCGTGGAGGCATGTCGTGATGCAAAAATGAATAGACTTACTGTATACAATCCAAATATCTCCGTTAGTTTCTACTTACGAAATTAAAGTTGTAAATTAGGCCTAAACGCTGACAATTATGCCTATAACGTAAAATAAGCTTAAAAGCTAACACATTTGTAACGGGCAATTCTGATGGGTACTATTTTTAGATTATATAATAGAGATAGCTGTTGTAGTGCATGATAGAGGTGTGCGCCTCAACATTGGAAGTGGACGAACTGTACAGAAGACCAATGCGACTAGATAGTCGCTATAGCCCCTTGTTTTATTGTAGGATCTACTGTGTTATACTCAATGCAACCATCAAAGTCTAACAATAATTGGCGGAATAAATAGAAAATGGGCGGAAATGTATGTCGCCATTGTGGAATTATTAACATACTGTTTTTTTTTTCGATTTATGCGACCATGCTTTCTGTGATGTGGACTGCAATCGTATCTGCGTTTATTAGAATAGAATAGAAGGTGTCAGCCAGTAGGCTTACAGCTTTGTGAAGGCCCAAGTGGCAGATTTTTTTTGCCGCAGGAGGGAGAAATCCGGAGTACCCGGAGGAAACCCTCGTACAACGGGCGGGAAACAGCCGGAGAAAAGCCAATACATGTACACTTCCCATAGCCAGGATCGGACCTGGGTCTGTACGAAGCCAGAGATGTACAGCTGGGACCAGGTCACCAATTGAAACCTACGCCCCAGTGCTCGTAGCTACCGGTGCACCCAGGCAAGATCTTTCTATATATGGGCAAGATATAAGGCACCAAATGGATTGTATCCTTAGGTCATTTCGTTCAGGTTTTTGGTGAGGTTACCGGGTCTGCGTGGCTGAACAGGGCATTTTGGTCTAAAACCAGAGTCCTGGCCTCTTTTTACTGAGCAAGCCAAATCAGAAGTCGCACAGTAAAAGGAAGGACTAGATTTTATCGCAAGTAGTAAGAGGGATTACTAGAAATGATGCCACAATAGTTTAGTTTAATAGTAGAGCATACATGTACTTTACATTGTCGCAGCTACTTGAATGTACCTGAACTGTTACGATCAACGCACAGACGTGCCAGAACAAAATGACACAAAAAATTTTCGACCAAAATTTTGTTGAACAAAAAATTTTCGACGTAAATGACACTATTGAAAATTTCCAAAGCCTATAGTTTTACGTGAAATTAATGGTGTAATTGTACACAACCATGCTCTCAACCCTGTTAGCTCTTATCTCTTATTACGGTTTTAAATTGTACACAGTTGCATAAGTACTATCGGGTTTACGTCAATATATGCTGGAAAAGGAATTGAACAATATAAATAAAGCTAACGAATGCCGCAAACAGGACGTGTGAATCTAAAAAAGCTAGTAAGTATTACGCTGTCTGTATCTGTCATATTGAGGCAAGGGAAAGCATGTTTTATACACACGAACATTCTTTTCGGATAGTTCCTAGTACACTGTCTGCAGATCCATCACGAGTTGCATTCCGAATAGGAAAACACCGAGTGATTGGGCGAGGTGTTTTTATCAGCTTGTAAATGCAACGAGTGATTGGGAAAAAAATATGTATACTTTAAACTAGGCAATACCACGACGCAATACAACGTCAGGATTCGAAATATTCGGATGCATATAGTGGCAATTTGCACTCCAAAATCGCACTTTGCACGCCTAATGCAGCTCTTAAAGTGTCATCGGAAATCTAATACCGCAAACCGCAAGGTATTAGATTTCCGATGACACTATATACCTTCCAAAGAACTTAAACTCCATTTTTTACTACATTTGGTTGAACTGTGGGTGTAGGTTTTTCAGTTGAATAGTGGAGTTAAGTCAGTTTTAAGCAAACTGCAGGACAACAGGACATATTATTGAGATGCTGAATGTTAGAATTTTCAGTGGCTATAAAATAGGAGACCACAGTGTTGGTTTATATTTTTTTACGCCCCAGTAATATATTTTGGTTGCAAAATTGTAGCCGGAACAAAATTTGGAAATTTGACCCCTGCTACATTGCATTATAAACATGTAAAGAACATGGCGAACAAATTGTCTGCTAATATAAAACTCAGTAACTTCTTTCACAGGTTGTATTGTGTGCTGATGTTTACTCGAATTTAGATATTAAAGGGACACCCGGCCTGCCTTATAACATTCCGGCTGCCTTATAACAGCCACGCGCTGATCGCCATCCACGCATTTACCAGCGCCAAGGTCGGCTTGGGTGGTAGCTACGTTCCTCGCAGCGAGGAACGTTGCTGCTGTCTCGGTTGGTCTTGGGAATAGTACACGAAACAGCATCAAGTTAAAGATTGTGTCGTCACAAACCGAAATGATTCTCGTATTTTAGCATCACACTTTATAATTTCTAGGCTAGTTGTCTTATAATTTTGCTTCGGCGATCTATTGGAACTGAATAAATTTTAATTTTAACCGCATTAGTCTTTTAGATTTTTGATCGCATGGTAATTATTAAAAAAATTAGTACATGCACACACAGAGATGAAACGTAATGATTATTGTAAGCGCGCAAGGGATCATATACTGCGGGACGCAGTAAATAAAGTTAACAATTATTCAACAGAAATCTCATAGACACCACATTTTAAAATGGATTTTTACCAAGGGATTGACTAACGGTAAGGAAACAGACCTTTGGAGCTGTACTTGATGCGGTGGATCGAGAAAAATGGCGCTAGGAGGAATATCCGTTTAATAACAAATGTAGTTGTCACATTAACGTTGTAAGGATGGATAGTTTTTTTTTTCTTAATTTAGGATTAAATATGGGACTAATTTTATTCGCTGGGTCGAGTCAGGTTACTGGGTCCCGGGTCGAACAATTTTCGGGACACCAGACTAACGAGTCTAAAAAAAGGAACGGTCAAGCTCTGTACCCCACACATAAATACAGACGTTTGTTCATAAATTCGTTCAATGGCTATGATGCAAGTTGAATTTACTTTTCTTTTTGTTCCTCTATTTCTTAGTTACGTATTAGTTACCTAAATATCTCTACCAAACGTTTGGTGTTGATACATCTTGAATCCTTGTTTTGGTGGTCATGCCAGTGCTACCATTCCTACTGGAAAATAAGAATGAAAAATAGCCAAGCATGATGTTTTGAGGTTACTTTCACTTTGTCATCAGGTGCACTAAACCAACAAGTCAACAAGTTCGTCAACAAGTTTCGTCGTTACTTCACTCCTACAGGGAATTCTTTGTTTCTCTTTGTTTAGGGGGAAAGCGCTCTTCAGAGGGTTGAAAATTGTAAAACAGGAAAACGGCAAAACAAAGGAAAATTAGGTATTTTAGTTTTGGGTTGTGATTTTCCCGAAAAATTGTATATGGTCGACTATTTTTTTTTTCATTTTCTTGGCCCTCAGTCCACCCCGTTCCCAACCACAAAGACTAAAAACGGAAACTTCATTGGCGGATGACCTACGGTAGAGTTGCCTGAAGTCGCTGAAAGGAGTTCATATGGTTGCCTGAAGGAATTCGTCTAGTTGCCTGAACACCTGGTCGATGACTGGAAGGGAATTCTGTCAAAATTCCTGCCAGTCCGTGCCATCCAGGGTAGAATGAGAAACTAACCCCTCCCTCCATTCGCGGCTGTGGGATGTATTCTGGCTCATTCTGCGGATATTATTTCGGCCCACTGCCATGATCGGAGTATTCCCGGTTTTCATCCATGGGCTAGTAAGGTGCTTCCCGTTACTAGCCTTCTGCTCCTACGGCTAGTCTAGTAATGTTCAAAACTGAAGCGATTCACCTATATGAGCAGTTCTGCTTTGGATAACAAAAGGCTAAAAAAAATTTGAAAAACGTATGCAAAAATTTATTTTTTTGGTCAATCGGGTGCACAAACATTCTGTGAAAACGCTCACGTTATGGAGATTTAGTATGTTAAAAATTAAGTTACAATTTCAAGAGAAACTATTTTGAGGAAATAGGAGTAAAAAGAGGAGGAACTCTTACAAAAAAGGGAAAGACAAACATTTTTTCCCTGACATGTTGAAGCCGTGAGAAATAAGTGTGAAAGCCGTGATTTTCTCTTCCTGAACACAGAATAATGCATTAAAAACTATTGACGTTACCCTGACGTCACTAACCCCGTCTTCAAATAACAGTGAACGCATATAACTGATAAAAAGGAAGAGAAACGAAGGTATACTCAAGAAGACAATAAATATGCTCCCATCATAGCATCTGATGACTGCATTGAAATGATGGCCCGTGAATTTCTCTGTGTTGATAGCACAAACTGGTTTTCGCTACAGTCCCCTGATGCTTACCACAGGTTCCGTATTCGAGTCCTGCTCCAGCCAGCCCTGCCATAATCGGAAGGGGAAGGGCCCTGTGGTGTCTCGTGCTCATGTCGATTGTGGCATGTAAAAGAACCTAGGAATTTTCGATGGGATTTACCTAGCAAAATTGTCCTTCTCGCCTTCTGGTGCCATGGCTAATCTTGGGTGGGCGTCAAACACTAAAAAGTTTCCCGATGCTTCGTCGCGAACATGTTACCTGACACTTAGTTTATATTGTAAGACTAGTGACTACGTGCTCACACTGATGAAACTTATTACTACCTTTCACATCATCAGATGATTTTTCAACTGCTAGGTAGTCGTGGGATTCAATCCTGCGTTCTCTTTACTTGCAGTATACCATTCTCACTAATGGGCCTGGTTTGTTGACGTTGTTCGTGGTCCCCGTGGTCTCTCACTATGTGCAGCCTACGGTTATTGTTTCAGGAAGCACTAACTAAGTTCGTCTAACTGCATATAGCCTAACGTTCCGGTTTTAGGAAGCACTGAGTGTCTCTAACTACATATAACCTAAGGTTACGGTTTCAGGAAGCACGAATTATGTATGGGGGGGGGAAGGCTTAATGGCGCGTCGACAACTTGGTCATTAGCGCCAACCTCAGTCACAGTGCAGTGGTCCGGGTTGCCACTGCACCACACATTACA